>JAUUIK010154024.1:0-22699 GCA_032270385.1 Urticina crassicornis | reverse complement strand
TATATCATAAAAGCAATAGAAGATATATTTCTATGACTCTACCGGTGAAATAGAGCAATTGTGATGTTGGAAGAAACACTCGTAAAAGTTTGAAAATCACGAGCCGTAGTGTTTCTTCCAACATCACGCGTGCTCTATTTCACCGGTAGAGTAGTCAACATGACACTCTTAAACTGCTTCGGTTCACCATGCCAAATTTTACATTCCTTGGACAAAAAACAACATGCGCTTTCAACCCATTCCCCGCCAAGTGAGGGCTCTGGGAGCCTCTTGTTTAATTTATTTAATCATATCAGGATTTGCGGTCCATAAATCTGATTGTTGCTGGTAGAGGATAAAATGTAGGAAAAAGTTATAGCTATATTTAGTGTTCGTTTAGTGCCCTTGGGCGCCACACTTAACAGCTGTATTGAGTTATGGTGCATCCTAAATTAAAGAATCAGAGAGCACGTTATAATGTGGTAATGTTACAGTAATATCTATGTCATGCATATTGGAGAGGAACTCTAAATTAAACAGTCAGAGCGCACGTTATAATGTAGCTTTCAGTTATAATCATATCTATTTAATGCATATTGGAGAGGAACTCTAAATTAACCAATCAGAGCGCACGTTATAATGTAGCTGTGATATAATCATATCTATTTCATGCATATTGGAGAGGAGCGCTAAATTAACCAATGAGAGAGCGCGTTATAATGTAGCTGTAATATAATCATATCTATTTCATGCATATTGGAGAGGAACGCGTGGTTAATATAATCGCTTTTACATCGATTCTCAAAAATACTAAAATTGTTCTTTTTGAGATTTCCGGTGTGAAATCGATAAATTCAATCAGGTGTGACAGGTTTCCCAGGTTAAAATGCCCGAAATTAGTAAAGAAATAGGTGGATGATCAATCCATTGGTGACTAATTTGATTTCTTTTGTGCTATTCTTAGTTTCCACTCATTCTTAAGGGAATAAAACGACAAAGACATGGCGGCCATTGTGGTGTCCCTAACAATGTATGGACGCTAATGAGAAATCATTTGTTCATGGGACACCAACATGGCGGCGATGATGTCACGTGAAAACAAAGAATAGTCTTTTGAAACTTTTTGACCAATTTCACAATTTTTTTAGCTCATGGTTTTGAACGATTTTGGTTCGTTTTCAGATCTTTAGTATTAATGCAAAAACAAAAATGTGAGTTTTTTTTTATGTTGGAACATTTATTATTGAACAGTTTGGATATTGATATATTACAAGAACAGAACTTTACATCAGACGGTGAACATGTTTTTTTAATCTGGGTAAACAACAGAATACCCTGACACATTCAAACTACCTGCCTAAATCATTATTTGCTTGCCACTAAGCTCCTAATTATTAAAACAAAATCTTATGATCATACTATGAGAGCTTTTAAAAATTGTTAGGAAACGCTATATAGGAAAGCGCATTGTTCATAAACTTTGCCATTAAACTTGTGATGCGCTAATTTGCCAACCAAAATTTACAATAAATCATGCTCCTTGCTTTATTTTACCAGCCAATCGGTCTCTAGTTGAACATTTACATAACAATGGATGACGTCATATTGTCCCCTCCTATAAATATTTTCTTGCTCTTTCGAAGTGCAATATAAAATGATAAAATTGTCGCAGTGATTATTCTGCGACTATGGAGTGACGGCTCTACATTCATATCAGTAAATGTTAACAAGATAACGTTTTTGTAGCAACGCGGTAATATTTACCGACAGAAGAAAGGTTGATATTTATACGTTGGAATGTTATATTTTTAAAATTCCTGTATTGAATTATCTTTTTTCCAGTTTTCACTTAAAACACACATTAGTGTTGTAGAAAGAGCCGATGAATCAGTTATTATTTAGAAGCCAAGGTAGGTTCAACTCAGTATGTACAGGTTTAATTACGCATATTCTGTTTATCATATCGTTTAGATTATAACGTGTAGACTATCTACGACTGCATCTCTCTGAAATAGCCAGATATACAGAATTAACTCTATTCGTCTAGTTGTGCAGATAAAGCATATTGTACAAGCAGAAAATCTTTAATGAGATAATTAAAAGTGTTTTACTTATTTTTAATGCGCAGTTCTTGGGGTGCAATCATTCCCAAAAGAATGAGAAGACAAAACATGACAGCCCATCATGTTGGATGGTATAACCAAAGAAGCTAAAAAATATCTTGTTAACATCCTTCAACATGGCAGCGATGACGTCACAGGAAACCGAAGAACATTACAAATGTTTACATTTTACTCTCGTAATTTCGACGTATCTACAGTCAATCAAAGAGATCGTAGAGCTCAGTTCTCTACGTGCCTTGCAGAAAAGGTTATTGGAGTCGGTGAGAAATTATTCAATTACCTTTTGCTTCAAAGAAACGCTTTAGCCGATTCATTTCCAACTATTTTGAATCAGACGAGTGACAACATGCACATTTGACGCTGAACGTTTGGTCAAACTATTTTTGCGACGGGAGGTGGGTAGAAAATAGAAAATAGAAATATAATATTCAAATAAATTCTTAATTGTAAACAAATGAAATCTAAAGTTTGGAATGTTTTAGAGACGTTTCTTACTTCCGTTACACCTTTTGTGCAATAACTCATTGTTTCATCACGTCTTTGTGTATTAAACTTTATGCCGGGCACAACCTGCACTGAAAGAGTAGCAGTAATGCTCTACTGTTAAAGGTGACGTACTTGCAAAAGTTAGCTTAACGCTGATTGGCTAGTTTCGTCAACAGGCATTATCTAGAAGGAGTTCTAGTGTTTTCAATCATCTCATTTTCAATCATTGTATTTTTGATGTATTACTTTATTATTTCCTTGTTACCCTAGCTATTTTTTAGTGTAATCCTCGTCAATCCTATAATAGCCAGATGTAAAGGACCATTCAGAGTCAGCTCCCTCAAGACTCCTACTTTCAATTGATTTACGGCTTCGAGGTAAGCTCATCGCCGAACGCGATGTAGCTGTAGAATACAACAAGCTGCCCGAAGGTGAACTGGGCGAACCACTTTGTTGTTCTTTACGTTGTGGTAGGTGCATGGAATGGGATCTCGAAGGCTTGCTGGAAAGGGATTGAAAGGACTCTGCGATAGATAACCTTATTTCAGACAAACTCTTCTTAATGTCGGCTATGACGTAATCCTCATCGATAAACTCAATGTCGTCATAGCTATCAAAACTTGAATCACTTCCAATTGACAATTGTCTTCCTCCCGCTTCTCCTTTCCTATTATCTCTATCAGCCACGTAAGATGCTTCTATCGACTCTTTACTTGAATTTACTCTGCATTGAGATTTCTGTCCTGGAGAGGTTTCTGTTTCATTTTCAGCATTAGTTACTTTGCCTGGTACTTGACTACCATCTTGGGATAACTGAAGCTCCTCTTTTTCAAGAATGCCTGAGTCAGGCTCGGTTTCTCTGCTGTCATAGAAAAATCTAATACACTTGGTAAATATATTGCTTGTCCCTTTGCTATGAGGTTGCCTTTGTCGTCTTGTTTCAACTTGCTTGTGCTTGTCACAGTACGTTGATTCAATGCTGATTGTATAGCTGCTACTTTCATCATCCGACGACAAGTACTCATCATTACCATTGAATCTGCATCTTTGTTGACGACGTTTCTTGTTTTTCCTTCCCTTTTTTGACTTTTTAATGGTTTTCAATGAACAACTTCTTTCTATTTTAATGGATGTCAACTTTCGAATAATGATGTTCCAAAGATCTTTTAGAAAATCCTTAATGTCCGTTAAAAACAATGTTTTGAAATAAACCTTTCCAAAGTTCAAGATGATGATATTTTTAAACATTTCCGGGTGAACTTTCATTTCTGCATTTTTGATTGCATACGAAAAGTTGAGTATAGCGATGAACATGTTTACAAGGACAAGAGTTATGATGAATCGCAGAAAGAACATGTAAAACGGACCAAGAAATGGACTGATTTCATAAAGTTCCTTAAATCCTAGGTCACCGCCGAAGGATCCTAACTGAAGTATTTCTAAAAAGGAGTTCTGCAGTGATGAGTATGCAGCCATGCTTCCGCCAAATGCCACATTTGCAAGCATCGCGAAAGCGGCGATTACTGTAAAAAATACAATGCTGAAGGACGTCAGTGGTTTAGAAGCGTATTTCAATGCCATTAACATGACCAAAACAGGACGGTTGAAGGACACTATCTTTAAAATCTTGATAGTCAGGATGAACAGGATCAAACCAAACAGACAGACTTCGAAATCAGAATAAAAAACAAGGCCATCAGTTGCCCATGTCTTATAAGGGTTATTTCCAACATCCTCAACGAAATTACTTGCATAGTGTTCAACAAATGATGTCATCACCATTGCCATAATGCACAACAGCAACAGAAACATTTCAAACCAATTCCAGATATTTTGGAAATATCTACATCGCTGCCGGAAGACCTGGCGTATTTCAAAGATGACGAGAATGATTATATAGATCAAAAGGGCTAACTTGGATACGTAAGTAAAATACTTCGACCTTGGATTAGACGGCGGGTAAATTACCAGAGTATTGACCTTCATGTTTGTCAAAGCCTTACCATGAAGTAATTTCTTGTAAGTATATTTAACGACGCATAGCAAACTGCTTGCCGGCTCAAAAATGGTAAACTCTACGAAAACAGTTGCAGTAAAGTCATCTAACCATTTATGATTTGCTAAGTCTTGAATTGTTGCAAGAGCCAATTTTGAATTATAGCCAAGATCAGCAATATAACCTCCGTTGGCGTAAGAATTCCCCATCATTTGAAATGTCTTTTTTGAATTAACACTTTGATATCGCCAATGCTTGGGGCAGATTGCATCGAGGTCTGTTTTGATTTTATATTTACTAATATTAGCTATTTGTTTCCAAGTTGGCATGTAATATGGTCCTCGATCTTCGTGTTTAGTAGAAAGAGATGGCAGGCAGCGGCTAAACATATTAGCGATACTTGGGAACGTTTCATGTGCTGAACACTTTTCAACTAAAATGGAAAAAAAACAAAACATTTATTCGAGAAAACCTGAATTTTTTTTGCAAATGAACAAAATATTGACAACAACAACAGAAAAATTGCCACTTCAAAGTGAAATAAACAGTGCATAACAATCAATAATCTGATGCAAAACTAGGAAAAATAAATTTATGTGGGTAGAAAATGATCGACTTCCGGTAAATCAATTTTATCAATAACAAATATTTCATGGAAGCTGTTTCAGCCTGTTCGGCCTCGGCAACAAAATGTTTCATTCATTTTAAATCTAAAATATCCTACCTGGTTTTATTCTGAACTGACGTATCCTTGGCATTCCCACGAGAAACGCTTCATGATTACTTAAGAAACCTTCTTTATAACTAAAGGGCTGGTTGTTGTACCACTGTGTATCAAAGAGTCCTGGAACTAGCACTTTACGGCTCCACTTCCAGAATTCTTCATGACGATGAACCTTTCAGATTTTAAAATGACAAAGAATAAGAAATAAGAATGTTAATTTACCAATTGTATATTTTTATGTAATGTTTTTATCTGTATGAGTAAGAAGCATACCTTATCAAATCCACGAAACAAGTCTTTCACCGATTTAGTTAACATAAATCTTGAACGATCTCGATTACCATAACAAACAATCACGAACAAAAGAAAGAACACAACCAGACGAATCAGTTTGCGAATATCCGTGAGCATTTCCTCCTTCTGCACCTTGTAGACTCTTGCTTTTTCCAAGTCTTCGTCTTCTGGTTGTTGAATACTAATTGTGTTCAAGATCTTTGATGCACTTTTTCTATATTGAATGTCATCTTCTTTTGGAGGCTTTGTCAAGATAGCAGCCAATAAAAATGCAATACAAACAACTTTTATTGGTCCAGTTATAAATATGTCTTGCACTGAAGACACTACAACAGAAACTAGCCAGCTGTTGGAAGTTTCTTTCCCCCACTGCATGCTGTAGAACACTATGTAAATTGCTGAGACCATTATGACAGCACTGCACAGAATCCAAGCAAATGTAATCATGAGGTTGTTCAAGTGACAACGCTTTTTTCTTTCTGTTCCTTCTTTATCCACCTTGTTGCTAGCCTTTTTGAAAATAACCACAATTATGACATTTATAGGTATAGCAATAAAAGCACTTTGTATTCCAATCTTAATGGCGGTGAGGCTTATTTGTATTGGACCAATATTGAATTTATCTTTGTCAGCTATGGAACCCAAGTTATAAAACATGGCATTGGTTATCATCGTAGCAAACAGTATTGACATGCAGCATGCAAATCGCTGACATCTAGTGAATGGATTGTGAGGCGGCCGTGTAAAGATTGACATCCAAAGATGATCATTTGCGAAGCCTCTTGCTGTTCTTATAGTGAAAAAGTCACGAAAGCTGTTTTTATCAGCCTTGTTAAAGGCTCTAACTTCCATACCGATCCGTCCATCGCCTTTTTCGATTGCAAGCCATCTGTTAACGAAGAAGTACCATTTTTCGTTGCTATCTTGGTCGGTAATTATCACTTGATGAGCATACCAGCTTGGACTTGTTCCAGTGTTATCATGCCAGATTTTTATTCTTATCAATGCGCCCAATGAATCATCTAGTGATAAATTGAGGGTGTTTATGCTTCCTCTTGCAAACATAATGTCATCATCGTTACTGTTTGTGATACATATCGGTGCACTGCAACCATTATCACCATAGATAACTATTCCAACAACTGCTGTTGTTCCACTCCCTCTCCAAATACCGGTCTCTATTTGTATCTTGTAGGTATGTGGAGTTTCATTTGCATCGTCTTGCATTTCAATTGTTCTGTTGACGTTCTGTTAATAATTGATAATAATGGTTTTACTGAAAAATCTACTAATTCCTTGTAAAGCATCATATAAAAAATTTAATTGACAGAAGTTTCTTCGACTGAAACACTGTGTAATGAAAACTAAAACCTAATACAAACTTGCGACATAAGCATAAAAGCGTACGCAAGCGTAGATTGTACTTCACGGTTAATTAATCCCTTTATACCTGGGTATACGTAGCATTCAGCCAACCCTAAAGTACTATCTGGGCTTGTGTATGTTGTTACGTTTGTGTCACAAGTATGTCTAAGGCTAAAGCAAGCTATTGACAAACCTTTCTCTCATCAATCTTATCGTATTTCCTAACCACAAGCAAACCAATAGCAAACAGCAATAACAACACGCATACGGTTGTTAAAACTCCAATGTTCCCACTCTCGTCAAGAGATTTAAATGCCTTGAAAACCTTACTATAGTCAATAGGATTTGGTGCCACGAAGAAGTCACCTCCAAATGATGTTAGGTGATTGCAAAGGCAGTGTACTTTTTCGTTGGTGGAGTTAAAACCAAGCTATAAAATGATAATTTATTTAGGTAATGAAATTTAAAATATAATTTGTCAATTAATCAACCCCTTATTTTGGATTTGTTTTCCTTATTCATTTGACTTATGCTTTAGTTTCTATGATTATATTTGTATTTGTATTTATTGCAAAAAGAAAAAGATCAATAACTTACTGTGCAACCCTTTCTTGACCATTGCTGCTCTTCAATATCCCAAAACATACATGTTCCGGATGTTATATTGATAGCGTAGTTAATCTCAGTCACATTTTCAAAATCCGGGACAATATCCTTTTTGTATGTTGCTGCTGGCGCTGGTGGAGCCTTTTTGTACTCAGCACAAGAACGTTTTTGCCTTTTTCCAATATTATTGCAAGGGTCAACTGACTTTCTGATACGAACCAGAAGATGATCTGTTGTGTTTTTTGTTGTATGGTTTATGCTTTTGTTGTAATAGGGAAGATAGCGTATTCCAAGAAAATGTAAGCCTATGTGTTCTGATTCTTTCGATGAAAAAGAAAACGAAAAGGGGTCCAAAGAGCAGTTAACGTTCTTCCTTTGATCAACATCATAAGAACAAGAGCTGTAATCTGGAATACGTTTTGAAAAATTAAAATTTATCGAAGTAGGTTTTTCGTCAAATCTGACGTAAATATCAAACTGGACGTCTTTCTCGGGTTTCACTCTTACTTTAGTACTAACATACGGCGAAGTGACATTTATCTTGTGGTATGTTAAAAAATCCTTGTCCTTTGTACTTGGCTTCACAAAATGCAGTTCGCCTTCAGCTTCATTCGTATTGTCATTCTCCAGCTCATATCCATATTTTGGAATTAAGAGTTCAATGGGAAAGGTTAAATTTGCAAACTTAAATGCATCTTTTGTCAGACCTTCTCCTGCTTTCAGTTCAGTTTTGTTTGAACGATGATCAATAGTATTGTTGCATCTTGTAAAATTATTGCCAGCAAAGTCTGAATAATTACCCGTGCACTTCATAGAATCAATACCATTATTCTGCACGCTTCCATTTATATTCTGTATGTGGCTTAATTCTAAGGTTATGTCGACAACTGCAGATTTGATGCTATCACTTGAGTAGTGCCAAGAAAATGGATTCATTTTCCATAGAGTGATCTGCATAAATAATAAACAAAGCCAACATTTAAACACCGTTTTTATGAAATACTCGCCTACGGCTCGTGATTCTCAAACTTTTCTCGTGTTCTCCCAACATCCCGCGTGTTTCTCTCAGAGCACAGAAACATGGGAAAGCTATTTTTAAAGCTTAACTATTAATTTTGGTTCTCACGTACCTTTAAATCAAGCAAATCGTAGTGTTCTATCAGTTTACCAGCAAATAAGACCTCTTGTGGTGGAAGTCGTACAATGGAACGATGAAAACTAATAGTTTGATTACTGAGCGTCAATTTGTTACCCTTCAAAATGAGCATGACCATATATGGTGTATCGATTGTTGACGGTCTTCCAGGCGACAAAGTGTTCGAGAGATAGTTACTGACGTTTTTGGTTATCTTCATTGCTTTTTTAATGATTTTTTTGGCCTTTAAAAAAAATATGAATAACATCTTATCAATGATGAGACTAACAACAGCAATTACAATAATAATTTATTCATCAATTGAATTTGAAACTCTACTCTCGCATTGATTGTAATGACTTGGCTGCCTGTCAAGATGGCGTGGAGAATCGAAGTACTCTTGGAACATTTTACACGTCAATGCGCCATCTTAAAAGGTAACCAAGCTTTTACATCAAAGCGAGGATGGAGTTGGCCTTGCAATGATAGAGACTTGTGCATAATTTTTATACCTGTCATTGCAAGGTCAACTCCATCCTCGCTCAGTTTGATGCAAAGGCTTGGCTACCTTTCAAGATGGCATAGGGAAATGTAAAATGGTCCATGACGCAAATATATGCAAATCTTGATTATTTTTCATAAAATTACCTTCGTCTTTTTTCTGTGTTGGAAAGCAAGCATGTCCTTGTTATAACGACTCCCTTTGACTTGCTGGCCAGTTCTCGCATCCCTTGATGCTGATTTGATAAGTGCTCCAATGCCGTTGAAAGTAACTTTACTGATCTGTTTAGAAGTCTTAGCTGGCACTGAGTGGATCTTCGTTGATACGAAATTTGTTGTGGTATCCAGGATATCCAAGGCAGTTGTCTAAGGTAAGCAAAATTAATATCACAATTAATCCAAGAAACTACCAAAATAAAATAAAAATGAAATACAATGAATGTCATTCTTAGAAATATTCGTGGCTTTTGTTTCACTCGATAGCAAATGACAGGGAATATGTGAAGTGGATACAATTTCGAGAGGAATCAACGTGGCACAGATAATATTCTATACGGGATGATATTAAAACGATTATTTAATGGCATCAGAAGTCAAGGTTCCAAAAGTCTTCCCCTATTTTACTCTCGAAATCTCCTCCCCCCCTCCCCCCACCTAATTCTTCAACTCGTTACCGTTTGAAACCACTTTCAATTGTGTGTTGTACAAGATTGCTTTGTGCAACATCGCAAGATATGACTTGATTTATTTTCGAGAAAAAGATGAGGATAGAAACAGATCATTGTAAGACCCAAATGCGTTATAATTGTACTATCGTACGTACTCCTTTCAGAAGGAAACCTTTTAGAAAATTTATTTTGGAACAAATGCCGGTCCGTGTTAAATTTTGTTCTCCTTCAATTTTCACAGTATTTTGCCGGCTTTACCGGTTAAAGCCAATGGGCTTGAGGCGAAGACCCATTTGCTATGACATGTATACTGTGTTTACGTGAGCTATAACTTTACCTGACTCTTTTGAGGAATATAACCTTCGTCGGAAGCCTCATAGTTCTGTTTACAGCACAGCGCAATCACATATAGAAGTTTGCTCACTTCGTCAATGCGATTGAGTGAGACGTTCTTGAAGTTCTTTAACACACCCATTTTTACCTGTTCAAGAAAAATAATGTGCAACTCTTAAGGAACCGCAGAATAAAGTTGTCTAAAAATAAAAGCGTCCATGGCTTCAAACAGTCTTTAATCGATATTGCGAAAGTGTAATGAAAAACCAAGCCTATAACATGCAGTTTCGCTATTTGAGAAGTACAGCGGCAAGAAACACTGTCCAAACTAAAATGGGCTTTTCCATTTTGTGAAAAGTACGATCTAACGAGCTGTAAGCCTAATTTTCTTTATAATAAAGCCATAAGAAAAAGTTCAGAAGTTTTATTTTTGACGAAAACATTTTGTATTTAGTATTTTTCACAAAATTGAAAAGCCCATTTTAGTTTGGAACGCGTTAAAAGCGGCATTTACCTTTCTAGTCATCAACGATACAGATTTATCCTCATTTTTCTATTAAAAAGAAAACAAATTCAACTTAGGCCCTGTTTATATGAAGGTGGCGCTATGGCCAATTCTTTTGTTTTCTTTGCCCTTGGGACACCAAAAACAAAAACAAAAGAGCACCTGTGCTAGGGTTACCCTACCTTCAATTAAACACGGGTCTTGAGCACTGGGACCCTAAACACTTCTTCCAGAGTCAATTTAACTGGGCGTTTAATGTACTCTCATTACCACACAATTGTGGTATTTTTGTTTTACCGCCGTTGTGTTAAGTGTGAAATGGAAACAATTTGGACACTATTAATGAATCGACAATAAACAATCAGGGATCTAGTCAGTATGGGTGCTTTAATAGCTTTATATAAGTTATTACGAAGAACTTACAATAAACTCCTTTTCTCGGGTATTGAAGACGGAGAGAGCTGCAATTGCAATGATCGAGGCTTTGTTGACATCACCATTTTTCACCAAATTCAAAAAATTGGCCGTAAAATTGCTTCCAGGATTGAACATTTCAAAAACAGCAGAAGCTTTTATAGGATGGACCTACAAACAAATATTAAAATTAACTATAAACGTTTAAACTATAATTAGATTTCATACAAATAAGATGTTTTACAACTTTAATACCTTTACATCCAGTAATACAGACTCTTCTTCTCCATCTTGATAGTGTACTTCTGCATGCAGATTTAGTTGGTAGTCTTGCTTGGGGTTTCCAATAGGTAGGACGGTCATCATGTTAGATGTGGCATTGGAATATATATCAATCATTCCGGCGTCGGTGTTCAGAAATAGATTATAAATTGCGATAAGACCTCCGTCAGCCCAGCCAAGACAGCTGATATTGAAGTTGGTTTCAAGTACTTTTCCAATCGATGGAAAAACTAAACATGTCCGTGAAGAGTTAGCTATTATCATTGAAAGATTTGCTGGAATTTCAAAGGTGCTGTAGCCATTATTAAAGACTAAAACACCATTAATATCAAGCATTCCTACTTCAGGACAAGTAAGGTTTAAGAGTTCTAGAGTCGAGTTATGTTGATTCAAATGACCATCACAAACACTTTCAACCGATTCGTTTTGGTAACGTAGATGCCATTTGTACGATTGGACTTTATCACATGCTGTTCCGTTACAGACAATTTGGAAAACACGCGATGCATTTCCTTTTTGACGTGGTCCACAATTTCTCTCGCACCTGAATAACAAAAGAAGATTAAATTTTGTTTCTTGGATCAGCAGGAACCATTTCATCAATATTTACATTTTAAAGATACAGCCATAACTAGCCATAACCTTAAAACTGATAGATGTTTTCCTAACTTGTCAAACGCTGTAGACGCTGAAGAGCACTGTAATCGCGAGCGTTAAGAAGGGCCCGGGACAATTTTTGAAAATCTAAGGTCTCTGAAACAGCACCTTGAGTTTAAAAAGGGGTTCCTGGCATCCTGGTTCCTCCCTCTGTCGACGTCCGCAAATGGATGTTTTGAAGGAAATTGTGATCAAGTAACCTAAACATTTTCAATATCACTTTCGCATTTCCATTTTAATGCTGTTATTGCAGCAGCTACTTTCTCAATTATTTTAATTTTACTTTTTATGTGTTTTATAGGAAATATTTGAAAAAATATTTGTATTGATTTTTAAAAGGGATCGGTGCACAATTAAATCAGTTAAAATCATTTAAGTCTACAACAAGCCTTAAAAGATTTTAAATTTCATCAGATTTATATCTTTTTCTAGATAGGGATTACATTGAGCACCAGAAAAAAGGCTTTACTCATGATCTTTTTCCGCCTTTTGTGGAGGTTTTGCATGATGACGTGAGGGCAGCCATGTTGGATTGAATACTTCTACATGAGAATAACTTCAAGTTCTCAGCGGAAACAAAATGAGAGTTATATCATACAACATGGCTGCCCTCAGGTGATCACTAAATACGCATAGGAGGGTAAGAAAAAAAACAAATAAAAGACGTACATTTATTTTCGGCATACCTTATATGCACTAAAGGTGTGTCAAAGACCTGCACTAATGTTCTGACTTTGGCCATTTTCTCCCCGAATCTCACAACCAATGTTAGGTTGTATGTAGCATCAGGATCTAGCTCACTGACATTAAACGCCACTGTTACTCCGTTACCTAGCATCAGTGATGGCAGGCTCTTATTTACAGCATTTCCTTCGCTTCTTCCAAGCGTCCACGAGAAGTTCAGCTGATTATGTTTGTTCCAGATTAACATTGTGTCATGAGACTCATATGAGTCAAATGTTAAGACTTTCATTCCTTTGACAACAAACGTTTGTCCTCTGACTTTTACAATGATGTCACTTTTATATACGCGAACAAACCCATAGTCGTAGCTTTCTCCATAAAAAGTTCTATTTACAACAAGTCTAGCAAAACACATAATGTAAGCTAGCTTAATATGTTTGTTTCTGCCAAAAGATTTCCTTAGGATAAACATTTCGTTGTCTACATTCTTTGTGCGTGTGAGGGGAAGGAAGACTTTGAAGCGACCACCGTTTCCTTCAATACCCGTACCACTGCAGCTTGTAATGGATGATTGATAAATCCTCTTGCATCTGTTTCTAGTGTTTGTGATGATTCTGAAAAACCGGGGAAGTTTCTTTATTATAGCTGCTTTAGAAGGTGTTTTGCCCAATCCAATGTCGATAGAAGGAGCAAGACAGTCTTTATTCACTAAAAGTGGATGATGACTTAATATTATTTCAAGTGAATTATTTATCTATTTCAACAACAAACAATTAAGGAACAATGCCAGGTATTCTGAGCTGCAGCTTGTATGACAAAGTTCCCTTATGTAAGTATAGTCAAGTGTGTGAGTTTTTCCATGGGGAAGGACATTTTTTGACCTAGTCTATCATCAATAAGTGTACAGACAATGAATAACTACACGTGATTTGTTATTTTACTTGAACGAAAACAATTAATCCTTGTATTTTACGGTTTCTTGAAACATTCATTTGATTACTTTCGTTGATAGAACGCTACAAATTAATTTGCATTTAGAAAGGTAAACGCGTCCATTCAAACAAATTTAAACATCGAAACTTACGACAAATTCATCTGTTTAAAAAAAAAAATGCAAACAAGCCAATAAAAAGGCGTACAATCCGTGGCGTTTCATGTTTCTGCGACCCAGGCAACTTGTAAATGTACAGACAACATGTTTTTCGCTACATTTGATGATTCTACATTATTATATGAAGGTTGCGTTTCCTTACGTGGGTAATTAGGAGTGAGATATGTTGGCTCGAAGAAATGATCTCCTTTAATTAGATCCTCAATTTGGTAGAATATTTTTCCTTGATCTTTTTTTAAACAGTAGACTTCAAGCTCAGCCACAAGGTAAGGTGAAACTTCTTTAAACGGCTTTGGGCTAAAAATAAAGATAACGCGAATGTTATGTATTATAGAATGTTTCTAATTATTAACTGCAATTTTAACTAATTTAACAAGGGACAATAAACACTTGTCGTGACGTCATTTCCATTTTTCATACACCAATGAAACACGGTTAATCGACCAATCAGAGCTCGCGTACTATTTAAATTATTTCATAAAACCTCTATCTTTACCTAAATCGAATCAGTCTTGTAGATATATACCCTGTACTTTTTTCAAGGCGTTCGGTGACCTACGAAAAAAGAATTATACTGTTAAACATATAATTGATATAGGTTTTCTTTTAGACACATATATGCTTTCTTTTTTCTAACAGACACTTCACAAGCCCCTTGATTGGCTAAAAAACCATGTTATAAATATAAACATAAACATGGAAATGACGTCATGGTACGTCAGCGCGCGCACGTTTTATAAAAATCATTGATTTTCTAGGACTTTGCAAACTTGCAAATGTCTGGAATTCTTTCTTTCACAGTTTTTAGCTTTGTATATTGTTTAGTTAGTTACGCAGTCTTTGTGCTTTAACTTCTTCTGCTTCATTGTTCATATTTTCCTTTCATATCATAATTGCCTCTGTGTCATGAATATCTAATGAAGTGCAAGAAGCCATTTCAAATCCTCGTCAGTGTCGTTGGATCCAAAAACAACTTCAAAAACACTGACTTGGATTTGAAACATTACTTAGAGTACATAGAGTCAAAATATTGGAGCGTGTTACACGTTGGAGCGTGAGCGTGATATTTTAAGTAGCATACGTTGGGCCTTGCTATATTAAACACAAATATGCGATTTTGAAATGTTTGAATTTTTAAATTAAAATTTTCATACCTTGTTTAAGATTTTATCTTTCATTATTTTGTACACTTCTGTATAGGGATACATGTACTGTAGGTAGAATGTCTTTCCACGAACCATTATCCAGACGACGAAATAATAGCCTAGCAGACAGAAAAAAATCAAATAAAATCACATTTTTTAAAAAGAAGGAATGAAATATATTTTAATGCGAGGAATGGCCTGTTCCCTATTATTTTAAAAGTGTATGGCAATGAATTATGTACTTATCATTGTTCAGCTAGGGAGGGGGTTGCGAGCATTGAACCTAGGGGTTGGGAACGAAGTCAAAATAGGTTCAATAGACCTTTTATTGATACGGCCATCTTGAATTATGGAAAGCTGAGGGGGCAAACGTGGAAATATTTATAAAGCATAAAGCAGTGGGGTTACTTGCTCAAATAATTTTGAGCTTTTGTGTTCCATATATTGTTCCAACTACCAGCAAATTCAATTGGCTTTTAGATGTGCTTCTCAGTAAATATTATTAAATTATATAAAAAGACAATCTGACAGCTGTGCATACTATAAATTTTCCAATAATTGCGCCCTCAGCATCCCATAATGTCGTACTTAGATTAAAACAAAAGAATTCAAGATGGCCGCCATATCGGTAAAAAGGTCTATTTCCCGACAATGAAATTAGACTTTTATCAAATCAGTCGAATATAATACAGATAGCTGTATTTGACAATGCTGAAAATATATATGTTTACATAAAGGTAGGGTGACCCTAGAATTAGGGCTAACTCTTTTGTTTTTGGTGTTCCAAGGGAAAAGAACTAGCTGGCACTAGCTTTATCTTCACGTAAACAGGGCAATAATCAGACTAATTGTATCATCTATCTATAATCCCATACAAGCTACTACGGTATTATTTTAACATTTTTTCAGCCTGTCCAAATTAAAGATTTATTGGATAGTTTTCGTATTAATTGAATAGTTTTCGGTTTGATAAACATGATATAAATAAATTAACAAGTAACAGGACTACATGCCTGTCCAATCTGGAAATAATTGAATTCAAAAAATACCTCTGACTGCCAAATTGAACTTGGCCTACGGCCTCGTCCAATTTTTGCAGTCCTCGGATCTTTTTTCAACCAATTATTTCCAAATTGGACAGCATGTAGTCCTATTACCTATAATTATTCTTGGTCAAAATGTCAACATGTCACTTCTATTCTGATTACATTTCAAATATTTCTAAAACTAAATTTATATAAACTTTGACACATCCCATCCTCGTTTGATGGATAGATTCAACATTTTCTTTTTTACTCAAACCTTCAGCTACCGTTTTGCTTGGCAAACTAATCGAGCATTATAGAAATATAGAAATAAGAAGTAAATCTTTATTGTAAGCGGCGTTAATTCTAAAAGAGTTCAGTTAGCAGTATTTCATTTAGCAACGTTTTTTTCTGGCACCCAAATCAAATTACCAGTGTATATATCCGACATTTCTTGTAAAGCTAACAATAAAGGTCGTTGGACTCCAATTTGTTAACAGTAGAGAATTCTCAGAGAATTTAAACGGCTACCCATTGTTTTCGTACGTCTTCTTCAAATAGCAGTTGGATTCACGGTATCGGGAATGTGCAGTAGCGCTCTTTATTACAAGTACATGCGTGTTTTACCGGTAATGATACCACTCGTAGAACTCGTACGAAACTACATACGGGTCTTGGGTGACATATTTTACATATTTTCACTAGTAAAGATATCGATGACGTCACGTTGCAGCCTTTCAGTACTGAATGACCTACAAACTTCAAAGAAGGCGCGTTCTTCTTCGCACCACCATGTAATACCTTCGATTCTATATATATAATATATATGTGTGCGTGTGTGTGTATAGCAGAGTCTTATACCTATACATTTATTTTCAACACAAAAAAGAGACACATTCTAAAATGAATACGTATTTACCAGGTTCACATCCGTACAGTTCCATGCGAAAAGCTGCATTTCCATGATAATCTTTAGGCATGACCAACATTGATTTGGTTACAACAGGAAAAGATAGGTAATTTAGCTTTACACTGTGTCTGTCATTGTTTGCTACGAAAATCTGGTTTAAGAAAAAAAAATGTTAGTAGACACACTAATTGAAGAATCATGAGACACTCTGTTTTATCTAATTAATTCAAATAAGCTTGCAAACACTTTATGCACTCTTTCTTATTAAATTTTAAAAAGATTGATATATAAAACTATAAACTTAACATTCTTTGAAAACCACAAATATATCTTCATTCAATTTCCAATAATTTTAATTTATTTTAGTCATATTAGATTTAGCTAAAAGCAGCATAGACCTATTCTATGAAACCCCCTAATTTCTGGGACAATTAATTTGATGTTCATTTGTCTGACTTTTCGACTGCTCCAGAATGTTTATATTCGCACAGTTTATAGACACAAGAGCCGTTTTATATTGCTTTTATAAAATATTTTGAAGCGATGAAATATGCAAGCACGCGCTGAAAATCTCCTTCCTCTAATACAGACACTCATGTTACAACTGTCCGACCAATCAGAGTGCGCGTGATATCTTAAATATTTCATAAGATATTTTGAAGCGATGAAAGTTGCAAGCGCGCGCTCAAAATCTCTGTCCTCTGATATAAACACTCATGTTACAACTGTCCGACCAATCAGAGCGGGTGTTATATCTTAGATATTTTATAATGTCTGATAAAGTTCATACCTCACTCTTCGATCTAGTAGCTACTTTAAATTGTTGTCCATGCTTATCCGCATAAAAGAGGTAAAACTCTTTGATCCATTCTGCCACAGAGTTATCGCCATAACCCTGTGTAGCTATGCTTGTAATAACCATGGGCTTCTCGAAGTCTACTTTCAACCAAGGTGATTTGGTATTGTCACTCCTAGGCCTATATCCCTGTGGCCATGTTATTTTATTTAGTCTGACCTGCTGGGCACCATACGTCGAGAAATCATTATCAAACGCTGTTGAAGCTGTGAGCTGGCTGTCTTTTATGCTGCCATTTTCAAAACCAAGTGGTTCGTCGCATTCTGTTTTAATTTGAAACTGTTTTATTAAAATACTTCCAACAATTTACAGTCTCGAATTTTTCAAATGTACTAAATAAGTATAGAAAGAAATGGTCAGTGGTCAATGGTGGGAAGGGAAGGGAGGGGCGTGGAATTGGGGTGAACGTGGGGTGTTGGAACTCTCAATTTGTGATTAGAGAGTCAGGACAGATAACGCTTGCACGATACTACAGTCGTACATCAATTCTGTGCTAACTTCATTCCAGATAATTTTTAAGTTTATATCAACCTACATTGCAAGGAATGTTCATGTTTTAGCGTGTGTTTAGTTTTTGAGCGCGCGCTTTGTTGTTCTATTTTGTCTGTGCGTTGCTTCGGGTGTGCGTTCATTTTTATTTGGGTGTTTGCTGGCGTTATTATATACTATAAATGTTTCTTTCAACAGTTTTTGTAATTAGCTGAAGAAGGCCGAAGGCCGAAACATACAATAAAATTGTGGCAAGTACTATAGTTGCTTGTCTTGGAAACTCCTTATTAAGTAATTATATATACGTGCATATATAATTGAATAAGAAGTTTCCAAGACAGGCAACTGTTTAATAGCATTAATACCATTATTTTGATCTACGCATATCATAGGCTCGAATGCTGGTCTTTGGTAGATTATATTATTAATTGAATAAGAAGTTTCCAAGACAGGCAACTAGTAACTGCCACAATTTAAATGAACGTTTTAATGAATTGTGGCAGTTACTAGTTGCCTGTTTTGACTACTTCTTATTCAGTTATTAATATAATCTACCAAAGACTATTATTCTAGCCTATGATATGCGTAGATCAAAATAATGGTATAATGCTATCCAAAATATTGTTGAGGCTTTCGGCGTGAATTAGACATTTCTGAGGAAGGCCATAATAAGATAAATTGTCATACATGTATGCACGCGAGTAGCCGTAAAACTTTATATTTTTTAGATAACTAAAATAGCCTTAAAAATAACGTCAACTGAAAACTATTGACTTAATTATTTAAAACATTATACTTATATAATTCTTATTTTTGCAATTTTGCTAACAATACAAAAACTCCTACATAATTAGTTAAATTAAAATATAATATAGTGTTTGTTTCGTAGCCAATTTTCGAAGAATTAAGTAATTTAATAAGGATATGGAAGTAGTCCTGTAGTCATAGAGCTACCAAAGGAAAGACAACTGCCTTGTGTTGGAAAAGCAACCAACAAATTCGTGATGTTTTTAGCTGTTCAGCCAATTCAAAGTGCACAAGTCGACTTTGATCTTACGAATCTATTTCGCCATATTTTTATTCAGGCAATCAAAGCTACAGTTTACTTTACAGCCTGCCGTTTACAGCCAGTTCCAACAATTTAGATTATCATTTTATATTACTTTTTACATTCTCTTTATGAATATGCGTTTGTAAGAATCGTTCCCGAACTTTAAAAGAAAAGAAAGGAAAGAAAGAAACATTTGTGGAGGATTTTAAATGATTTTGTCGGCTGATCTGGGAAGTTAAATGTGTATTCTCGATATCTTAGAATTATAAGGACCTTTTTTGAACTCTTTCAAATTATCATCGTGCTGGGTGTTTCCGCCTGCTACTGATCACATTCGGTATTGAACCACCCTCGGTTAATTTGTAAACATTAAAACGACTTACCGTTTTGACAATAACTTTCTCTTAATGTCAGAAGTAGAAAGAAAAGACACTGAATTGCAGACATTTCTTATATCACCATAGAGCTTCTAAAATTTCAGTCATTCTGAATACTAGTCGGAGAGATAAGATATACCGATGCCAGAAAATATTGTAATATCCTAAATTATTTAAAAAGTTATACAGGTCATTCTAACATAAGATGATTAATCAATAAACCAATGGGAGTTATTCAATCCTCCTTTGTAATCATAGATAAACCATTCCTGCTATTGTCAGTAGGAGGTCCTCTTAATTTGTACAGAGTCAACCCTTACGGTCGAGTCACAAATATATATAATACATTAATACATATATAATACGCATGCAGACGGCTATTGTCCACCCTCAAGGCATTCCGGCGAAAAATATGTCTGCAAAGCCATCCTATAATTTCTTGTTCGATCTTGATATTCAAGTATATATGTGACTGAAAAGGGGTCATTTTTTGTATACATGTATCTAAATTGATATGTCTTGCAATTGAACACATCTTGTATGATTGTGGCATCCTTGGCCATTTGACTTACGCTTCTTTTTACTAAACAGAAATTATAATCATCAACTACACGAGTTCTATAATCCCATTATTGTTTCGACGCGAGATCATATTTAGTCTACCAATTATTTAGATGACGCATTAACGACTCAGTAATTAAACAACCAGCTATAACCAAAAAAAAATATTATCATTAACTTCACTAGAGAATAAAGAACGGTTTAGAAGCTTAGGGTGCATGAACCTCTCTCTTTTGAAATGTTTTAGATTTTGTTAAAATTGTATTTAGTTTTCGGTGGATTACTTTTGTATAATCAATATGGGTACCTTCAATATTTCATGTACTCCTCTTCTAAATGATAACTTTGATTAACCACCAACTTGAATGTTAACCGAATAGTAAAAAAAGGAAAAAAGGAAAAACATTTTTCCAGTAAATCTAGGGAAAACTAAGGGAAACATAAAAGTAAAGCATTAATCAAAGCATAAAAAGAATTAAAAAAACAAACAAACAAAAAAACAAACCAGGAATTGCATTACACAAAGTTAGTTTTCTATTGTATGCTTTTCTATCAAACGATTCCTATTTCTATTAAAACTATAACAACGATAATAACAATAAAATTACCTAATCTATTTGTCTAAAATATATCATAGTAGCTTGGAAGAAAACATATATATATATATCATATTCATAAAATATCAAAAAAGAAAATAGATTGATAATATTATATTTTGAAAGCAAAATATAATATGAAAACAAAACTTTGAAAAAACAAATATATATATGCACCTATGTGATAACAATTAATTTTATGACATCAGACATTTTTATTTTGGTTCCCAAAATTGATTTCTCCAAAACTGAATAATATAACATTTATGAACGCTTTTCGGCATTATAAGTTGTACTTCAGTTCTACTTGCGAAGAAAAATGAGCTTGTATATGACTTTCATTTAAAAGAGTGGATCAAGATAATAACATCAAACGATTCAAAGTCGCCCAGGTAGCTTGACATAATTGATCGATTCTAGTTGTTTTTAGTTTTTAATGTTAAATTATGTAAGATCACTTAATCCGAAATATTCTCTAGAACAGTATGTAAGAAAAACCACACAATAAATTATTAGTATTTTAATTATTATTGCAAGTAGTTTACTCCGCTCTTAAAATGATCTTTATTAAACAGTACTTAAACATACATGCGTAAAAAAATCACTTTTGAAGTCATGATTACGTGAACTATTAAAAATATGAATGAAATGTCAGAATCCTCTGCTTATGTTAGGCATTTAAGTCGAATGAATGTAAATTGAGAGATATGCACCTAATTGCAAAATCTTTGTCTGGTTCAACTGAAAATGAAGGAACATTGAAGCTAAGACTTCCTTCTACAATTACATCATTAAAAGACAACAACATGCTGAAGTCGTATTCGACAACAACGATGTTCTAAAAAGTCATGAAAAAGTAAGCCATATGCATAATATATATGCGTCTATTTGACTGATTTCCCAGAACCCTCTTCCATCTTAGCTTCCATGTTCTATCATTTTGAACCCGACAACGATTTTGCAATTAAGTGTATAATGACATAAACAACGAAAAGCTGCTTTTCAGGAAGGCCTCGCAGGTTCGCGCCAAGTTTAATAGTTTCCGACAGAGACGACGTACTAATATTAACAAAACGTCACTTGAGCGAGGACATCAGAATGTTGCTTATTACATGTCAAGTTTACATCGATATTTCGAAATAATCAGCGATATTTTAAATAATATTTTTACAGTTTTTTTTTATATTTACGTTTGTATTAATATTTATATGCCATTGGTTTCCTTTGCGGTCTGTCGGTCGTTCCATTGAAAGCAGCTGAACTCAGATGAACAAACAAACGACGTCGAACAAAGATAATAAGTGACACAGATCGATCTAAAAAGTCTTTCGATTACGTTTTGTACTTTATTTGTCAACGATTCCTAATAATCGGGACTTTTAAGTTTGAAATTAAATAAACATTAGTATTCAATTTCTTAGTAGCTTCAGTTTAATTAGTTTGACTAAAACAGTTCGTATTAAACTTTTATTACAAATCTACTTTCAGTTATTGGAAAGATTCTCGTTAATTTTCTGAAAATTTGTTAGGTTATTATTATTATTTTATTCGTTAGGGTTTTTTATTTACTTATTTTATTTATATATATATATATATTTTTTTTTTTCCTGTTTATTTCGTTTATTTTTTTTAGGTTATTTTTATTTCGTACTGATTCAAAAATAAAAGATTGTAAGATTGTAAAATAGTTCCTTGTCAAAATTGTGGCTTTTCCCAATGACTGATTAAATATGATTTATTTATAGTATTCTCTTAAAGTGCCCCTAACCCCCTTTTCACTTTGAATGTTAAATAAAACATATTATGTTTCTAAGACTTTCTGCGAA
>JAUUIK010153913.1:0-11989 GCA_032270385.1 Urticina crassicornis | reverse complement strand
GGTAAAGATACTCAGACAACCTCACGGTTGCATCGCCTGTTGGCAAACGAACACGGAATGATTTAATATACAAAAGCAGGTTAGATGTGAATGAATATCACGCGTCCAAATAACTTCAAGTTTGGGGGTCAACTATTGCACGTTATTTTTATTTTGTTACCTTTCCCTTTCTGTTTTAGGTCCTATAAAAATAACAAAAGAATGACATTACTATTACATCTACTTCATAGTCAGTAAAACTTTATGTGCCATAGAAAACGTTAGTTATATTTTAAAGGTTTTTGTCATTTTGTATCGAACGTTAACCCTGGCAACAACTAGTTCTGCCGGAACTTCCTTTCCTTGGCCTGCAGGGTTCAGCACGCCTTTTGGACGCCTGAATAAAGTTTTACAAAAGGTCTTAAAGAGTTACATATACTGATCGATCACCGGATAACTCGTACAAATACCTGTCATTTAACATGTTAAGTGTTGCAGAATGCCTCTTTCTATCATTTTTAGACAAATAATAAATCTTACGATGACGTTTTAGATTAGGAAAACTAAGATATTTGTAACCTATTCAGTAACCAGTGTTAGGCTATTGTTTAGTTCCTGGTTGTCCCCAAGTTCGCCGCACGGTTGTCAGTAACGCTGCAACTGAGGATCTACAGAGACAGTGACTGTCGGACTAGCTGTACTGATAAACGTTCAAGATTTTTTCAGTACTGGAAACTCTGCAATCTAGCAACACTTTTTAATTTAATATTACAGTTATTTTTTGCTCCTGAAGTGTTACAGGGAGACAAACGAAAAGATCCTATACAATTCGTAAAGTTTACCATTATTTCTCAGGAGAATAATCGAATTTCAAACTGCATTGAATATCTATAGTTATTGGCATCCTACGTACCAGTTCAATCAAGTATCGTGCTCCACCATCAACATCATACTTGGCTTCAACGTGAATAATACGGTTGAGTTGGAACTTGTTACTGAAAACAAATATAAGATATGTGATTGTTGAGTGAGCTAACTAACCTTGGTCGTCACATGCTTTACTTACTCTTATATATGCCCTGTTTACAGGAAGGTAGGGTGTCTGTCCCTATCCGCACTTGGGCCAAGTCTTTTGTTTTTCTTTTCTCTTGGGACACCAAAAACAAAAGAGTTAACCCTAGTGCTAGGGTCACCTTACCCTCGTGTAAACAGGGCCCAGCTTTATACTATGACCGCTTCCTAATGTATTTTCTCAGTAAATGTCCCCCTTAAAAGTCCCGCAATAAACCGAATTGAACCTCTGGAACAGAGATGAGTACAGTCGTAATGCATCCTTAAACTGGGGTAAGAAAGAAAAGCCTTCGCCGTTCTCCATGACGATACGGCACTGCATGTGCATGTCAATAATAATAATACTTTTATTCGCACCTTGTACAGTTAGAATTAAAAATTAGTAACAAACATTTTTTTAGTGGTACAGGTTGTCCTAATAACCATAGGGGCTAAATTAAGAAAGACAACCCCTGAATTAAGAAAGACAACCCCTGAATTAAGAAAGACAACCCCTGAATTAAGAAAGACAACCCCTGAATTAAGAAAGACAACCCATGTCATCTCATGCTACCTGCGTGTCATCCTATCATCATTAATTTTAGACAAACAACTGAATGCTCGTTCATTTTGCAGGTAAAAAATATTGGTTCAAATGAATCGCTGAAGAAAAGAATTAGTACAGCACGCTACATAACTATATACTGAGTATGTGAAGAAACTCCTGAGATCTACGATTCGAAACTTTTGCGCAAGCGCAGTATTTAGTAAAATTTGTTTCTTTAGGTCCGCGCGCATATATGTACATACCCTTTTTTGGCTTTCAGAGCTCTCATGTAACTGAATACAACATATTTAGCCTCCTGCAAAACATAACAGTAAACATCTGCATGTATACTTTGCTCGTACAAATTTTAAACCACTCAAATTAAAAATGGCGCCAGTGTAATGTTGTGACACACGGTAGCTGAAGTCGCACACGAAAGTACAGTCGGCCTAAGTATACGGATCACGGTCGAGTAAGGAATTCCTTCTGACAACCACACCTACTATAAGGAAAGTCTTTCTTGTCGGCTTGGCTCTGCCTCACATCGTACTTAACTAATCCTCTCGCATAGAACACCTTGCTGTAGCTATATCTATCAAAGCACAATAAAACTCCAGGAAAGATCCCGGGTTTAGTCCTTCCACCATCAGTCTTCTAATTAACAATTAGACTACGAGCTCGAGATTTCTATGAGGATTTACTAGTAGATTTTTACTAACAATAAATATATCCTGCTGATAGAAAAGAAAAACATTATGCTCACCTTTTCAGGAATAATCACATTTCCAATACTGATATCTTTATCTTCGTTTTCTTTGTGCATATTGATTTTATCATCGGGATATACCAATGAATGGCGAACCTAAAATCAGTCAGAAAATTAGCATGTGGGAGTGGTGGGCAGCGTTTGCATACATGCTGTATTGTGTTTTGTAGGGCCCATTTTCTTTTGGTTTACGGCTGTTGGTTTGTACCCGACTGACACGCGTAACATAGTCAGTTATGCTGGCCCATTATCGTTAAGAAGAATACGTGCTTTGATTTTAAAAGCGCAAATGTGGTTGACATATTGATTGTTCTTGGAATACGCGATAACGTACTGATATAAGCATATAAGCATATATTCATTGATACGCGCGTTCTTCTGGCTAAATTTCTAAGTAAAGTTTCAAAAGCAGCTTCAAAAGCTTCTTCTGCTTTTACACAAAGAAAACGTTTTCTGTACTCACTATTTCTTGTGCCTGAAATTGTCGTTTTAAGTATTTGGGCAGATACTTTGGTTCATACGGACACACTTTGAAGATGTCATTCACCTCAGAATGCGCGAGTAAATTGGCTGTTGAATAAAGTATCCATTAATGTATAGAGAATTACACAATAAGTGCATGATTAAATGTCCCTCGAGCCTTGGGAGGTTTAGTAAAAGTTCCTACCTTCGGCGTCCATTAAACCTCCCTCGCGGCTCTCTGGTACATTTAATCACTAATTTCACTCGTGCCATGCTATTACTTATCATATAAAGATCTATCAAGCTAAAAATCAGGGGCCGTTTTGAATATTTCAGGGAGTGCAGGGTTCCATGCCTCTGCTTGATAAAGACCTGATGGCTAAAAGAACAGTTTTGGTCACTGATATAAAACTGTTCTTTTATTCATCAGGTCTTCTTGAAGTTAAGTTTTATATCAGTGATATAAACCTGATCTTTTCTTTATCAGCCATATAAAGCATGGAGCGGTCTCTATGAGCACGTGACTGAATACTAGCCATCCATGCACTCCGCACAAAACGACCACTCATTTTATAAATAATACTTAATAAATAAGATGGCACATAACTGAAAATTGAAAAAAAAATTTAAACTCTTTTTGTTGTGATGTAAATAAAATATAACAGTGTTTTTACGAGGATCACATCGTTATCACATCAGATCACATCGTTTCAGGTTCATCTGAAAATTATCTATACGAAGGTAACGATGTGATCCTCGTAAAAAACATCGTTACCTATATTTTCAGACGGTCCTCGATTCCTGGTCGAATGGGAATTTGGAAAATTTATGTATCTTTAATGTACCTTTAATAAAATAATTATCACGGACGTCTGGTAGCTGTAGCAACATGTGCTGTGAAGAATGACACATAAGATTAGATATACATGAACAAGATATAAGTGGTAGCCTGGCTCCTGACACAAACGGTACTATGAGCAGAATTGAAATCTTTGTTTTCTTCCACAACTGATACCCTTTTCTAAAACCAATCAGAATGAGGCTGCCACCTTCCTTAAAAAAACTAACACTACAACTGGAAAGACCGTATTAAAATTATTAAAATTATTACCGCCATTTCCGATGAACTGCGACCGTAATAAGACATGACGTAACTTTTCATTGTTTCACATGATCGACGGCTCTCTATTGCAAACTGACAAACTTGGCTCCGACTCTGTAGACGGTCGCAGCTCATCGGAAATTCCAAAGTTTGAAAAAACTTCGGTTTAATATTAAAATGTAGTATTGAAATGTTTAATATTGGTTGGCTAACAGTATTTGTTCCTGATTCAATGATGAATTTTCAGAAGGGGTGTTATTTGGCTCAGTATAGCTTCATCACTGATATCACTGCATGATATTAATGTATACTGATGCTCTCCATTTTAACTTGAACCGAGAGGCCAACAATGATGATTCCAACTGCTCTTGCCTTGACTTTACCTTACTGTACCTAAAGGCAAGACCTGGATCACTTTGCATTATACACTCTGCTCTTTTGCTCCTTGTCTTTGTTCCTTTAGGTTCCACTGGGATTTAAAAAGACGTGGCAATCAGAATAGATTAAATAACATGCACGCTATCCTTGTACCAGATTTCAACCTTTTGAAATAAACTCAGATCAGTGACTTACTCATGTATTGAGATATATATTTTGAATCAATCACTTCTGGCTCCGTGTTTCCAGGAACTTTCCACTGTGAAAAAAACCAACATATATTCAAAAAGGAGGCCAGTTTTCTACCATAAAAAAAACATTTGCATATTCAGAGCATTCACAATAACTCGAACAACGCTTCGCGTATCCACGGGTTAAAAAGCACTCTATGTCAAGGTTCTAAAGACACTTCATGAACGTCACATGCAACAGTACAAAAGTGTCTGCGCGGCTTAGGGGCCCTTAAAATTCAGCCTCACACATTATCCTTGTTTAGTATACATTTACAGTATTTCAGTTGAGTTGTATATTTTTAGGTCACCTAAAAGGTGATTTTTTAGGTCACCCCTAAGTGCGCGCCATGAAATGAAATTTCTATATTGTATTTACCTTTCGTCGCTAGAATTCAACGTATTTTGTTAACTTCTTTATTAGACTGTGCGCGCAATAAAAATTTCTAACAAATCGTCTTGCGCGACTTTGCGCAATAAAAAAAACTGTATAGTATGGGCTGTGTCGGTGTATAGTACATAAATAATGATGGATAAAGTTAAGTATAACTCGTTTTATCATACGGTGTTCAATTTACCTTTATCCATCATTTTTTTGCGCAATAAGAAATGAGATATCTTCTAGCTTACACCTGTTTTTTTTTATAAAAGAAAACACAAACAAAAGGATCTTACGGCTACTTGTAAATGTTCGTAATTTCCTTTCTTCTTCTGGAACATCTCGATAAAGTAGGGTTTACGTGCAATTAAACTTAAAAGCAAGAAGAAAATATAAGTTGAAGCCAGACTGACAACTTTATAAAGTATATCAACATTTCCGTGATCGACAAACCTGATATTTTCTGATTGCTGTGATTTTTGTGTATAAACTCCTGGAAAGGATTGTCCACCATACTGATCTCTTGGCTGGAGTAGATAAATGAATAACATGTAAACTTTGAATACTGAGTTTTCGAAAGTGAATACTGCATGTTCAACGTCAACGGCATAACCGAACTAAACTGTATTTTTTTCGGACGGCAGTCTTTGGTGGTAGACCAGGTGCATAAGCCACAAGAGACTGAAGACTGATGTATGCGTCTATGCCCGTAATGGCTGACTGGATATTTAATAAGAATAGTTATAGTTACCTCTCCGATGTACGCTATCATTCTTGTATTATGGGGATCATCATCTGTGCTAAGCCATAAGTCTGAAGAATCCTCTGAACTTATGAAAAACTTGTAAAACCCTTTGAAACGTAACATGAATATCAAGCATGCAATAATATTTAACCGGTACCAATTTGTTTTCTCCTGGGTAGGAGATTTGACATATATATAAAGCTACGTGCCCCTTGAACTGCCTACCACAAGACACACAAAAAACCATCAACACCATTACCAAATAACAACGCAACAACCCTAGAGAGACTTGCTGCTCTACCTTGTAGTTCTAGTCGATCAGTAATCAAGTCAGAAAGCTACTGAGCATGTTTTACAGATAACAATGCTCAATACTATTTTTAAAAGCTACAAGGTAGAGCAGCAATGAGGGCCACAAGTTTATCAGTTTATTTACTCTCTCGTTTTTTTTTACCCTAAAAAAATTTGCATTGGTTATCTACCTTACCTGTTTTAGGCGGGTAAATGTATCCAAAGACTCTATTTCCACTCCAGTACTTAGACTCGGTTCGATTGATTTTAAATTCGTTCAAAGTAGTTCTTTTCTGAATTAAAAATAATCTTTATCATCATTGATTCCAGTATTTTATTTTTGTTCATTTTATAAAGAGACCCTCGGTAACCACCTCATTTTTCGCAAAAAATCAACATTCCTAAATTCAAATTTGTTCATGGACGACTATAGGGCCACACATTTATTACCTATTACGTGCTACCCTCGTAAAACGAAGGCCTTTAGTATTTTTTGTCATGATTTCATATAGGACGACGGGTGTATGATTAGTTGGATGTGTGTTTAGGGTAGGCGAAGTTGAATGGGTTTAGGGTTGGTGTGGGATGTATTCATGAAGGTGAGCGAGGGTGGCTATTGACAAAACATACAATGGTATTCAAACGTTTTCAGTTTCGAAACAAGTACTAAAGAATTAGGAAGTTTCCTGATAATGTTGAATCAGCAATAACCCGCATGGCCCAATGCAAGTCCATCACGAGTACGAGCATAATAAAATCCACTTACATGAGGTCTTTCGGGAAAATTAGGATCTCTTCTTAAGTCATCTGTTGTATATCCACACCAGCTATACCAAGTATGGAGATTTAAACTACCATTCGTATTCTTAAACTGAACAAAAATATCAATAATTGTTGCGTTCAATAACAATGCCAGCATTGCCATCAAAAATTAATTATCATCTTTTTTTCTTCAGGTTCATAGTTTAACGAAAATAACTAACTAACTAACTAAATAAATAAATAAATTTGGAAGTTGACATAAGAATACCTCATTATTATCGAATCTTCCTTCAATTCCACAGTCTTGAATATCATCCACGTGAACCTTGGTGTCCTCTTGCTGGTCTTGGTGCACATATTTCGCTAGTAAGGGCGCCTTCTTCTTGTGAATAGGCAAACGGTGATTTTTTCTAGTTTCCCATGATTCAAAAAATATCACTGAATTGTAAAACAAAATTGAGGGAAAACAGTGTTACTACAACCACCATCCGGCACTACGTTCTAGTTGCAACTGACTTTCAATAAGGTACCCGGCTATATCATATTGATGTTTACTGGTGTGTTAAATTATCGTTAATAATAAGTCACATTTATATTAGCCAGTGGTATTAATCAACAACATTGAGTCGACTAGTTTTCAATCGAAGAAATGTGAACTAAACACCGCAGAGTGCCGTCCCATTTGAGGAAAAAGAGATACGTTGTTTTATGTTTAAAAAAACTGCTTTCTTACCTTTCGAGCACGTCATGGGATTATCGCATTTCAGCCTCGACCAGAACATGACTTGATAGAAAACGATGATTATTTGAACGCCAATTAAAAGCATAGCAAAGGAAAGCAACCGAAACATCGTACACCCAAGCCATGCTTGACGTCTGCATCCCAACAGGTTGATCCTCATCCTATTTGTTAAATCAAAAGAAACCAAAGTAAAAAAGAATAACTAGTGTAAGGCTTGGTGAGTTCATTGAACGCGAAGCTTGTAGTGATGCTTGCCTAATGAATACAGTTTAAGCGTAGCGTTTATGTTATAAAGAAAATGACACGTGAATAGATTTTAAGAGAAATTTATTGCGGTACCATGACAACGAAAAGCCAAAATTGACAGTTTTTTAGTAGCTCAAATGTATCTTTACTTTGCCGATATTTTAAATATCAATAATATTTAGGTTTGAATGAAATGTAAAGCAACAAACTAACATATAATCTTTTTGGTTTCCTGAGTATTTTCTGGATACGCTCTATCTTTAATCGTCAACATTTATTACAATGAGGTAAACTTATTACACCGAGTGTAATGCATGGTTAAATGAACCTGAGTCCTTGTTGCCTTGGATTCATGAAACGTCTTGCAAAAAATGACTACCTATTCAAACAAAAAAGAGCTACAACTATGAATTCTCGCTCTCAATAGTTGAGCACAAACTGTGGAACGAATATCTCAGTTCGAGCTAGATCTATGTAAAATGTTTATAAATGTGTTTACCCTGAAACTCAAACTCTCTTGCCCGGTTAGGGCTGGCAATGGTCCAACAAAAACCATCTGAACTAATCCTTATTTTGTTTAATTATTCAAGCTTCAGTGTAGGCAAACAATTTAAACATTTCGATCAATAGTTCTTCGTGCGTCAACTTAATTGAGATGCTAAAGTTCAACTCTTCGTTTTGCATTTGTTCGCTTGTTGTTTGCTTCTCATTAAAGTATATACAATGTTTGACAAGCTAAAAAAATACCTAAGTGGACAACTAAAAATGTATTTTAAACCTCTAAGCTGTAGACCGATAATATGAGCTTATCTCACGAAATGTTTATAGGACATCCTACTAAAAAAAGTTACATATTAGCTTGCGAATACGGCCGCCTCACGACGCGCGCTTCTCAAACAAACCGCGCATTTCCGCGCCATGTGAGACGCAAAAAAAAAACATCTTATGGTAATTAAAAAACAGGTAGCCCGCAAAGTAATAAAACTATAAGGCCCAGATTGGACGTCGAACTTATCATGTGCCAAATGTATTAGAAACCAAGAGAGTGTATAGGTACCCTGGGTACCAGAGGTTCTTGTTCGCTTTGGGGTAATTATATCACAATCACAATCACAATCACAATCATAATAATCATCATGATAATAATAATAATAATAATAATAATGAGGATTTATATAGCACAATATTTACAAAAGAAATAATCTAAGTTATATTACAATAATAAAAAACAAAAATATATGCCATATATATAAATATACTGTATATATAATATAATACAATAGTAAATATACACAAATAACTTAAGAAAAACTCCTATTATGAACGAATAATGAAAATATATACGTCTTCAATTTCGTCTTAAAGCTAGCCACCGCCGATTGACTGGATCTAATATTATATAATTCCAATGCCTTGGGGCAACAACCAAAAAAAGATCTACTACCATATAGCCTTGAGTGTGGGCGACGTTTGATCTAATTAGATTCGGCACAACAAGGGCGGATCCAGAATTCTTTTAAGGAGGGGGTGCAGGGGTAGGTGGGGCACCTTTTTGAATATACTAAATTAGCGCATGAAAGGTGCACAAAAGCATTCGTGAAAGGGGGTGTACACTCCCAGAACCCCCCTCCCCCTGTATCCGCCCCTGGTTAAAGTAAGATTTCAGTATGAGTGGAAACAAATACATCAAATTCGTAGTCGTGCTGTGGCCGTAGTGTATTTTACCGTAACCGTAACTATACGTTGTGATTGGATGAGACGCACGCAAACAATGGGAAGCCATTTCATTTCAAGCCAGTCTGGGTTTTGATTGTGTCGGTTGTTTATTCGTCGTCTAAGACACAGGTAACCCAATTTCCCAAATTGATGTCTTCATACCTCTATCAGTCCTACTAGCTTAAGTTTGTTGATGTAAACCGCTGCCGTGTGCCCGTAGTAGAAAATCAGCGGTAAACGCAGTGCATCCGGGTACTTACAGTAAGCACTCTCATCTGAAAACAAGAAATAGAACTTTGAACTTGAACTTTTATTTATTTCACACATTATACAATGAAAATAAGGATACATTATGTGATAGATACGATTAACAAATAAAGAGAGATTAGGAGAATAAGATAAATATACGTAAAAAAATGAAAATGTGTGTGGTGATGGCCAAAATAGTATCAACTTTCGAGTTGGCCACCACTCAGAACAGAGCAGGTTTGAAGATAATGAAAAAAATAGAACTTAATTGAAAAGAAAGGAGAACTTTAGGAAAGGAGAAACATCACTACAGAAAATACCATGAAAGAATCTGGAAATTTAGATTTTAGAGATTTGAACTGATTTTAGAGATTTCAAAATTCTCCAGACCTTCAATTTTTAAGATGAATGTCCAAAACTTTCTGGGTAACTAACTTTAACTTGCTCTTTCCATTTCTGGCATTTATGAAGTGCTAGCATATTTTTGATTGACGTTTGAAGTGTGACGTCATGTGAAACTAAGCAATATTGATGAAGAATGTTTTTGAATTTTGAAATTTTAGGAAGGAAATGTACGTTGGTGGACAAACGTTGATATTGAGAAAGGAGGGAGGGAGAGACCCAATTTTATTGGACAACATTGCCACGTGATATTTGCTTTAATTGTGGGGCGGAAAGGAATTTCCGGCAGTTGCTCTCTTCTCCAAATTTACCTGCTTCCCAGTCCCCCTCCCTTTCCTCTCCCCAATCCCCTTCTTCCGGTTCTGGCTCTTTCCTCTCAGTTCCTTCCCTTTCGCGCCGCCAAGCTTCGCAGGCTGCATTTTGCATGTCCTTACCTTTTATTCCTCGAAACAAATCTTCATACAGATCGTAGGTGTTCTCGAAGTAACTCTTGACTTCACTAAAAACAATAGTCCAGTTTAAAAAAAAAAGTATAATTTAAAAAATATAGGATGTCTTGTACATACTATTATCCTATAAACATCACATCTCAGCCAATCAAAGCCAATCAAAATGCTGTAAAAATGTTTCCCGCCCTTTTTTCTAGATGCGCGCGACGCGGCCGCCACAATACAAATCTTTGCATAAAATAATATTTGTTTTTTCAAAGCAGAATTTTATATGAAAATGGCTTCACGAACGCAAGCAAACCTCCCTTCACTTATTTATAGGATAATATGTTTATTTCATGGTTTTCTATGGAATACGAGCGAAATTTCACTGCCAATGTCTGGAGCAAAAAAATGCTTAAAACTTCTAAAACTTGCTCCAGACATTGGCAGGAACTACTTAAAGACACACAGTAAGTTACAGTTCAAATTTATTCAATATTTACGCTGAAAATCGACCATTGAAAAATTCCCATACATTCTCTTATACTATATAACGTTGAGCTTGGGATACCTGTGGGATTGTTTTGCACTTCGTGGGTTGAAGCAAAGTGGCGTCAAGTCCGAACTAGTAGCCAGAGCTTTTGGTGCTCACGACTTTAAAGTTCCAGTAAAATTCACCCAAGAGGAAACATACAAAAGCATCAAAGCTGAATATCAACGAAGACTAATTCACGGGATCAAAACCGATCCAAACAAGATTCAAGAATCCGACTTGCTGCATCCTCGGGAACCCAGGGGTAAAATTCTGTCGAGAAACGAGCGACAGAATTTTATCCCTGGGATCCCGAGGATGACTTGCTGGAGAATGTGAGAGAATGGCCGGACATCGACGATGGCAAAACATTTAGCTACATTCTTCGAGTCATAGCCGTAGACAAGGACGTGCTTCAGTGGAGCCTACAAAGATCAAAAGGTGCATGTACTCATACTGGATGAGTGGCTTTGTGGATACTGTTTACGTGGCAAAATATCCTGTTATAAACGAAAACCATATTTTCCTCGAAGGCCACGTTAGTCCTTCTCAGAGATATAAGGAATGATCCGTATAATGGTAATAATCGAAAGTAAAAAGCTATAATGGTTTGAGATATAAAGTCACTATGCTGATGCTTTTTCGATTTGTTTTGATTCAAAATGTATGGTTTGGCCGCACAATGTTTTTGCACCCCCTGCAAGATAGCGGCGATAACCTTGGATCGATCTATTTCACAAAACATTCTCGAGCACATAGAAGTTATGGAGAAAAGTACCTCAGTATTAAACCGGTTGATTGCTTATAAAAGTAGTAAGACACTGAACAGTGTTCTCAAAATAGTACTTACACCCTCGGGTATAACCTTCCCCCTCCCCCTCCCCCTCCCCTCTCCCCTAAGTCGCCCTGGGTCCCGAAGATGAGACCCGGGATATACAGAAATATATAATCTCCGAATAAAGTTCAGGGGCGGATTTAGG
>JAUUIK010153802.1:0-11997 GCA_032270385.1 Urticina crassicornis | reverse complement strand
AATTATTACTTAGCTGAATATGGAATCATGCAGCCTAATATTTCTACAAAGTAAGTATCTGTGTAGATTGTGGTTTTTATCATGAAAAGCTATTCTATATTTTAAAACTAGAGGAAGATAAGAAGATAGTATTTTTTCTTATTAAATGTATGTATAGATAATGTATAAACACAAATCAGTCGAACTCCCATTCTGTTTTTTTTTTACGGAAGTGACGCATTACCTTTTGTTCTAATCTGGTTTAAACCGGTTTTCACTACATGAGGAAGGTTTTGCGAAAGCGAATTGTTTTGTTTCAGACCTGTTTCAAACTAGTTCAACTGGTTTTAGCGCATAATCACCTGATCAGGTGGCTAACACTGTATTGCATAATTGCAGTCTGAACGTTTTGGTAAAATGATTGTTAGTAACTTGAGTGGCACTTGTAACTTGCATAACTAACGTGTAACATAACTAGTGAGTAAAATACAATTTCTTGTTTTCAAAAGTTAGGATAGATCGATAATGTTTCAAACACTTATCGGGCATATATATTAGATACATATTAGGTAGAAACGTACTGAATTCGCTGTGTCTTAATACCCGCAGCGGGGAATGCATATGGTTTTTGGAATTATACTAGATACCCGGCTATCGAAAATATTTTAGATGAGCAATATTTGTTTGACGAATTCAGTTTGTTTAACCTCAAACTGTTAAATCTTTGTTCGAACTTAATTTATGCGCCAAGAATATTTAATCTAAACTAATTGTGGACACAGATCTAAATGAGATAATTGATAGTATTAGTATGATCTTGCTTGCTTCGTTGCGTTTATAAATGCTGAAATCCTTGTTAATCAGGCTTAAGTGTGCATCATATTTTTATTAAATCATGTATTTAATATCATGCATGACATAACAACAAGAGCCTGACCACCTTCTAGTGTCACAACACAGGCAACCTGACATAAAATAGATCATGCTGAGGCGGCCAACGAAAAAGACAAAACTAACTGCTTATTTAGCAATTTACTGATGCAATAATTTTTCAAAGTTTTGAAATTATTTTCGAAGTTTATCAAAGTTTTTTTTACCGAAGCATGACTTCAAAAGCTTAACGCTAAGATTCATTTCGAAATAGGAACATGTAAATAAACAATAAAATGTTGAATATTGAACTGAATCTCCAGTTTTTTTTAAGGAACGCATGACTTGGTTGACTGTAAAATAAACAATAATTTGAATAAAGTGCATGGTTTCAGTGCCATGAAAACCACACCCGTAATAACGGCTCATCAAAACAATTCTATGTTGGACCAAGTCTCATCTGAGTAGACTTTTGACTCATAGCAGTACCATGGGCAAACAGAAATAGGACAAGACCGAGGAGGGCTAGAGGGTTTACTATGGTGGACTGAGGACACGGCCGGAGCTGCCAAAGTAAGGTACATTTTCAAAGGAAACGCAAAAGGAAGATGGTCTTGTTACAGACACAAATTTGAACACACAGACATTATCAGGACTAGATAGCTATTGTAGGTTTGATAATCGCTTTTCCTTCATCCAAGTCTCAGAATATTCTTCTTGTTTCACATCGGTCTTTACTTCGGTCTGTTGCTTCACACCAGTGGTCAATGACGTAATTCATCTATCAAACCTTCTTTATTGGTTGCTGGAATTCGAATGTTATTGCGAAACGAAGGAACCATCGATCCAGAAATGACAAAGCGAATCAAATGCAGAAGTTGTTCTGAAACGATTCTTGAAAATGTAGCTGGGAAAATAGCCGAGTATATATTCTCTGTTTACTATGTCACGTTGTCATAATCTGTAAGTAGTTAGTTGTAAAGTAACTGTGGATTAATTTGTTAGATAGATAGCATCAATTGAATATCGATCAACTTGACTTGTCTTTCAAAACTTGAGTTGCTTGTAAACAACTTTCCCTAAAAACTGCCTGGTATATAAGTATTTATATTAATTTCTATCTTACAGCCACTGAGTGATTTGCAAAGGTTGAAATATTCCATCTTTTCATCGAGAAAACATGAACGAGGTAATGAATCGATACAATATTAATGTTTTAAATCAGTGTTATGTAAAAGTTCAAGTCTGTTGCTTTAGGTTGATATTTTCCTTTAGGAATTTAATTTTAATTATTTCCCCCTCATTTTCTCTCTCTTGCTTACAACGATATGCAGTGACTTGATTAGAATACTTATCATGATAATCTGTTTACACTAGCCATCGTACGTTTTACTGCAGTTTTGAGTACATAATATGAAATCAATTATCATATTTATGCCAATAGGGTTGAGTCAATGTTTGGATACAATTGTATTGCTTGATTACCCTTGCAATATTAAATGTTATGAATTCAAACCACCTATCTCAGTTTTATATCTTTATTTTAAAAAAACTTCCCGAAAAAAATTACAGAATAATTTTAATACCAATTTCAATAGTATTGCTAACCAGCTGTGCGCCTTAAATTTTCACTCTTTCGATCCAGAAAACTCTTGAAATATTACCATGATATTTCTATACTATTTCTATACTATTTTTCTATACTAAAATTATAACAAAAGTATTTTCGAGTATTTTCTTTAAAGTGCCTATGACCTTTATTTTTAGACTTTTTTATATTGGAATATAAGCTAAAAAAAAAGAAACTCGGAAGAAATATTTTTCGAATCCGACGCGTTTTTATATTTTTTTTTCGAGCCGTTAAAAAAACGCGCATTTGGGTTACCTGTTTTAAAATGGCCGAGCGAAGCCGCCCTCTCAGGAGCCTGAGCTATGACGTCAAAGGAGCGAGTCCAGTTTTGTAATACCTACTTCTCTCTACTATTTTGGGTGCTGTTATGTGAGGTTCTGCACTTCGTTGCTTCATTTATTAGTACTAACACACATCGCGCTGAATTGATCTTTTATGAGACAATAAATTAGGAATTATATAGTTAGGAGCATCAGCAACCCTAACATAGAACTAGAATAAAACTCAACTCAAACTATCTCAACTTTATACCCTACATACTAAAAATAACCCTGATCAGATCACTAGCAAACACACAAACAAACAAACACCTGATTATTAGGTCTCACAATTATTGCATCATCAGTTGCAACCTCCGTTACTAAAAATAAACGATGACTCATAGACTTAATTCACATCCAGGGGGGTGGTGGTACCTAAAAATAGCTGATGACTCATCGGTGTTGTTATCTTGTATACAGGGAACAATAGGTTGTACACTGAGAACAATAGGTTGTATGGCGTTGAACTCTCATTCTATAACTACTACTTTTATTGCATTAGATTTGCAATTGAATTGACTACACATCCATCTCAGCTATCGTCATAAGGTGCTCTTGTTATCGTAATTTTGTAAGTATCCAGAGTTAGAACGACACGTGACGCGAGTCGTCAGTAATTCGGGTCTAAGAATATGTAATTTACATTATACACGTGATATATACATTTCTAATATGTACGTAAAGAAACTACTGTTGTTGTCCTTACTGACTTCATGTGATAATTATAGAATAAAAATTTATGTAAACGCAAGCATTTTAGTGTCCACACAAAGTTTCCGGCCAAGTCTCAAAACGATCTTGCGTTCAAGTCATTTTATAGATGTCATGTGTGCTTTATACGGCTGCTCTCCGGCATTATCCAGATCCTGAGTTAGAACGACACGTGACGCTAGTCGGTAATGCGGGTCTTAGAATGTAATTTACATTATACACATGATATATACACTTTTATTACACGACATTGCAATTTCAGAGTGCAATACGGCCATTTCAGAGTGCAAATATGGGACCGTATTACACGGGTACGCGCGCAGCCGGTTTGAGCTGATGTTTTTAAATCATTTTCGTTGTTGTTTGTCATGTAATAAACAACTTATTACACTGAGGCTCGAAAAAATAAAACAATGACTCGTGAAAATACACAGCCGTATTACACAATTTTCAGTGTAATAAGCTCTATGTAATATATACGTACGTAAAGAATGCTACTGTTATTTTCCTACTGAAATGTAAACAAACCCCGCATTTTAGTGTCCAAACAAAGTTTCCGGCCAAGTATTAGGTTAGCTTTTCGAAATATGCCGTACAGAGGTGTGCTTTACATGGCTTCTCTCATTATCCAGATCCTGAGAAGGGTATAGCCCTTCACAATAGCCCATTTTTAATTTTTGCGTTGAAATAAAATTTCAAAAATTTCCGACATACAGATGTGTTGGTAGGTTTGCTTTATTCTGCATGAGAGTGGGTACATATTTTTTTCTAGAGAATAATTTACACTTGTTTCAGCGCTTTATTTACTTTTTGGATAGTTTTTCCTGCTATCCTTATATTACTTATACTTTACCGAAAAGACTAATGAGAAAGCTTGTAACAACAGCAAATCAGAATTCGTGATAGACCAGCCTTGGCCAGGGTCTTCTCATCGACATACCGCCATGTTGGAAACAGAGAAGACACTGACAACGGGGTCATACAATGTATGAATCCTTAATAGCTTTTTTATTTCGCAACAAAAGTTAGAAAATCTAAGCATTACTTATCTTTATAGTGTCGCAAAAGCTATTTTTTTGCCCAGCAAAATCGAGAACAAGAAAGATGATTTATATTATAGCAAGAGAAATTTATAGCTTTTCAGAATCTAGGGCAATCAGAGTAGGGCAATTTAATGAATATAACCCACCGCAGGTAGCCCGCCAAGTAATAAATAAATCAGAGCAACTTATGATGGAACATAATGTATGTGAGTGAATGATATGAAACAGTTTTGTCGTGTAGTTTAGTACTAGGTTTCTCTTTCTCATTTTCAGGTTTTTAACATGAGGGTTCAAGAATCGTAAAAATGACTGATAAGAGGCAAAACGTAGGGAAACGACGATTGGATATTGTTGCTGCGAGCCACTAGGCGAGCAGCGAAACTATTCGTGTCAGTATGGTATACCAAAACGTTGTTGATGAAATTCATATTGTTATGAAACCGAGCAAAGGCAAGAGAATGACAACGCGAGGACCGTTTAGAGACTTGAAGATTAAACACTAAGTCAACATTAAACACTAAACACTAAAAATAGAAACAAAATGGCGGATTCATGAATATTCATAAAATAATTTCTTCCGGTTCCTTTATCGGAATGGAATTATTTTTTCATATTTGAAATCCTCTGATGCAGCTCTTTCAAATGCGCTACCTTCAATTTTTCATTAAGCAATATTTCGATTTTCGATCCAAAAATGTCGAAATTCAAAAAAGTAAAACGATAGAGTTTTGAGTTTTGGCGAAGGCTTCAAAGTTACCAAGTTTCAAGGAATGTTAATGAAATACTAAAAAGTTTTACCTAAATGAAACATTTTAGGCCCCTTCTAGCCCGACGTGTTTGATTGACATTCATTACCCTTCGCGCTTCTTTGGAAAAAGGGGGCTCACAGCACTCACTTGCAATTGCAACGGCTAGTTTTAGATGGTGCCTCTATGGTTGGGAAATCTGAATCACTGGAACGCTTCGCCAAAGGTTATTTTTCTCATAACCCCCTTCACCTAGTGTTGATTTTTGTAGTACCCGTGATATGATTGTTGCAGGAGTCGAATACTGGGATTTACCCGGAAAAGTAGGTTTTTGATCAGTTCAGTGGTACTGACGTTTTACAAAAAAGGAAATGTCTTCGTGACGATTGAGATATTTGCAATCGATAAACCACGTACTCTAGAAGAAATTATAACCATCAGGATTCTAAATATTCGTAGAAAGTATCCAAACATATGGGAGTTAGATTATAAGACTGATTACGTTATTTCCGTCGCAATATATTTAAGCTTTGTTTTTTGTTACGTAAACCAGTTGTGTAATTTAATACGTAGCACATGGTCTTAGCAACACAGTGTGTAAACACAGTATTCTCTCTTAATACTCACAATGAGCTTTTATATATAAGTATTCTAACCAACAACGTTTACTGGTCGTACGATCTGAAGTCCCGGCTAAATACGGCGTGCCTAGTCACCGATGATATAGCCTAGCTTTTGTTAATAAATAAATCAGAGCAACTTATGATGGAACATAATGTATGTGAGTGAATGATATGAAAAAGTTTTGTCGTGTAGTTTAATAGGTTTATCTTTCTCTTTTTCAGGTTTTTAACATGAGGGTTCAAGAATCGTAAAAATGACTGATAACAATCAAGACGTAGGGAAACTGGGTATTGTTTTAGATGGTGCAACTAATACTGGAAAGACTGCATTATGGGAATGCTTTAATACTGGACGTTTTCTGAGTTGTCCCGATGCAACAATTGGTGCACGTGACCATGATGTGATTACGGCAGGAGTCTCATACAAGACAACTATCCGTGATGTGTGCGGAGAAAAAAGTATTTTGCGTCTTTTACAGTTATATTGTAGCAAAGCAGATATCGTGATTGAGATATTTGCAATCGATGATCCTTGTACTCTAGAAGAAACTATTACCACCAGGATTCCATATATTCATGGATGTTATCCAAACATACCAATCCTGCTTGTTGGAGCTAAATCTGATATGAGGAGCTGTCAAAGAAATAAATTGGAACTTTTTCCTTCAGTATTTGGCCCTTTACTTGCAGAATGTGTCGGTGCCGTGAAGTATATCGAGTGCTCGGCGAAGGATAACTTCAACGTGCAGAAAGTATTTGAGGAAGCAGCGTGTGTTGTATTGTCAAAACACGATATTGACAACAATTGGGACAGCACCATAATAAATATGGAAAACTTAGATAATGAATTTGTGCCCTTGATAAAACAAGTTACTGCAGCATTTTATCCTACATTTGAATCACAGCTTAAAGAATATTTTGAGATGATAGAACAAATTCAAAAAGTATCACAGCTATGTTTAGTTTCAAACAATGAGATTTGCGGATGTCTAGAACTTGAGCATGAAAGAATAAAACTTTCTTACAGACTTCTTAAAACATATACAACGACAGAACATTCCGACTCAAGCTGTACTTTGTGGTATCTACCTGATTACACCAGGAAAAATCAAGTTTTCATGATATGTAAATCAATAAGAGTTGAGAACTTGCTTCGTAAAATGGATACCTCACTACAAACAAGTGACCCTGTTAATCTGCGGTTTGTTAAGCAGACCTGTGAATCCATCGTTGAATTTTTTATTAGAACTGGACCTCTGTTGATCAGAAGTTTAGTCATCATCAACTGTACTGGAACACTGACTTTCTCATTCCTTGCCAAGCTGAAAGGTTTAGAGTATTTAGTCGTTATAGATACAGAAGTCAACATTTCCAGTTTAACATTTCCATCACATTTCTGTGAAACAATGAAGCATTTAGTGCTAAATAACTGTGGAATAACAGAGGAAATAAAGGTTCCTTCTGCAATTGGAAAGCTAAAGAATCTACGACTCTTGAATGTTGCTAATAACAATTTTAAGGCACTTCCAAACACGTTAAGTTCTCTCCATCAACTCCATACATTATTGATTGACCGTGACAAGATTGTCTATCCTCCAGCTGCAGTGATGAAAAGATCTGCTCAAGAAATTCTTAACTATCAGGAAGCAATCCAGGAAGATCCAGTTAAAAACAAAGAAGCAAAGTTAATTATCGTGGGACAAGAAGGGGTTGGTAAGAGCACACTGATGAAAGCAATGAACCGCGACCGCTGGCCGCCATGGTTTACTGAAAATGAACCCCCACCCAAAACTGATGGCGTTGACATCTCTGTTCTGTTCTTGAAAGGGATTCAGTGCAAGGTATACGACCTGGCTGGAGATGTTGAATATCTTAACACACATTCTCTGTTTCTTTCTTCGAACTGCCTTCATTTGGCTGTTTTCGACTTAAGCCAATTCGTAGTAAGCAAAGGAACTCGATCTGTAGACCATCTTTGTAGACTTGAGCTGTGGCTACAAACGATTGCATCTCAAGATCCAAAGTCTTACGTCATTATTGTTGGCACACACGCCGACCATGCTTTGGTAAGCAAAGAAATGCTTACAGAAAATCGAAAACTTGTGGTGAACCTTTTTAGACGGTATTGTTCATCACATCAGAGATCCTTTCAAAGTGAACCATGTGAAGATTGCATGGTTTGCAATTCAGATAAGATTCCTGGTGATCTCCAGTGTTTTGGGCTTTTGAATGAATGTCATCCGTCTACCAGTTGCATTCCACATATTGTTGGCTACTTTGAGGTCAGTGGAATAAAGAAGTACCCGCGTAGAAGTACTACCTTACGTAACATCAATCTGGAAGAACTGAAATCTGCGATAGTTTATTTCGTTACCAATCTTATGAAGCTTACAGATGATGTAACAATTCCTAGAAAATGGCTTTCTTTTCGTGAAACAGTTGGTGAAAAACTGTCTGATGATTCTGATTTGAAACAACAGCCGTTGATGCCCTTGTCCGTTATTCATTATCTTGCGTTAGAGGAGGGTAACATTGTCAAGGAAGAAAGAGTGGTAGCTATGCTGAGATTCTTCCACTCTCAAGGCACTTTGCTATGGTATGAGGACCTCCCTGAAATGAAAGACTTTGTTATAATCAACCCTCAGTGGTTATCGGATCAGTTGCGTACTCTTATCTCTCATAAACGTGATGTAGATTATTTATGTCATGGAGTTCTTAAGATATCAAACCTCCCGAATGTATGGAAAGATATCTCCGAAGAAACGCGTTTCAAGCTTCTACATCTATTTAGAAGTGCAGGCTTGTGCTTCAGCATCTCAGACACAGAAGAATTGTTTCCTTGTGATCTTCCTATTGGGTGGCCCAATGAAAACATGTGGTCATTTTTGCCAAGGGACTTCGAGAAGCAAACCAGTCTTCTATTTGTGTTCAGCTTCGTCCCTCCATCGTTCTTCCCTCACTTGATTGTCGAGGTGAACAAAAAGCGTGGATCATTTGCTCGCAATGTACAGCCTTTGTACTATCGTTTTCATATTGTGTACATCACGAAAGATCAGGAAGTCGGTGGTACTTATGATAATGAATGCAACAAGACTGTTACTAATGACAATAACTGTAGGGAAGTGCAACAACCAACGGTGAAACACAGAGTTCATTATGAGTTAATGCCTTATAATAACTCCTTAAAGGTTGTTATAAGAGGTCCCAATCCAAGCTTCATCATACCTGACATTAAATCTACAATCGATTTTGTCAAATCTCACCGCTATCCAGGTATCTCTTACTCGGAGTATATTTTGTGTCCTGAATGTGAAATGAAGAGCGTTCAAACCCCAGCCACGTTCGACCATGATACTTGTCATGACGGAGTTTGCTCAGAGGGCCATGAAGTTGGCAGCACTGAAGATATTTTAGATGGAAAGTTTTGTCCCAAAGACATTCGGTTGCCGGATTATGTTAAGAAAAATTTACATGAAGTTCTTGATGATCATTTGTGCCCGAAACTCTTTGTTGTTCTGCCTATAAACCTTGAATGCCTTTCTTTGATGGATCGTTTTGTTTACTCTCACCTAAGAGATGGGTTTGCAGTTCATCTTCTTTGCGAGTGTCCTGATCAATGGCATTTTGTAGATTCACCTGGTTTTCGTATTGGAAAACCCAAGGAGTTCTTCAAAAAGTACGGCGGTCGAGTGTGCAAAGTTCTTCGAGCTATCTCAACCTCTGGTATTCCCCTTAAAGCCGCTGCCTCAATTGAGCCTCACTGCAAGATTGGAGCTGCAGTTAGTGTTGGAGCTACTTCTCTTTCTACGTATTTGAAGTCTCTTCTTCAAAGCTATCTAAAAGACTACCCTTATTTGAGTGATGTATGTGAGGGTGATCTCGAGGATCTGAAATCATCATCTGGTCTTTGTCGCAGTGACCTATCAAGATTTTTGCAAATAAAGGCAGAAGATCGCAATTTTGGACCTCTGGTTTGTACTTTTGTAAATAAGTACAACGAGACTCTATGGTTGTGCAAAGAACACAGTGAGAGATTCGACATCGTTAAACGTAAAGCTAAGTAGCACCCGAGTTCTTCTGTTGGAGTTGACATTATTTACTTGTATTTATTTTTCAGTCACGTGCGCTTATCTAGTAATACAATAAGTTAGTTGTTCGAAAATGATGTCTTGTAGAACGTTGATTATGGAGTTTAAGCAGGCGTGTTCCGTTATTTTCTAATCATGATTACTTAAAAAACTCTTTTTATCATTTTAGTCGTGTAAAGCATGTTGAGCCGCTGAATTTGATTTCTTATATATATAGTTGTGCTTCAATGAGCAGAAATTTCGCTGCGCTTTTCATTTTATAGAACAGTTAAGACTAATCGTAGGGCGCATTGTAGATAAACACTGGCCTTAAAAATGTAACATGCCTACCAACCTCAAAATAGATGTTGCATCTTGCTCTCTTTTACGAGCCAATCGATCTCTGGTTGGCATTTTACATAACAATGGCTTACGTCACAGTGCGCTTTTCTAAAGGCAATTGTTCGTTTAGATGCATAGCTGTTAAGTAGCCTTATATCGTTTTGTTCAACAGTAGATATCAGCATTAGTATAGTTCTACAGGTGAATATAGAGTTTCTCGCTTGCTGATTGGTTTAGAATTTCGTTATATTTCGCGCGTGGTGAATATAGTTCAGCGAGAGAACTTCCATTACTTTTCTCTACTGGTAGCCAGTAAATTCGTACAACATTTTGTCTTTTTTTCAGTTTCTCTGATATTCACCTGTGTAATTGTACTAAAACTATTATTCTCCCCAGATTCAACGAAGTCCAGGTAAATATTCACCAATATTCACTTTGCCTTCGGCGAATAATTGTTAAATATGACTAAACGTATAAAACGACATAGTTATCGTGTTATTACCCAAGCGTGTGGTTCAAACGATAGGTATAATTAGTCTAGAACATTTATTTTTTGCTCTGGCCATTCTTGTGCCGGTTATGCGACGAACAGCCAGAAACTGTCTATAACTTTAACTTTAATGATTTTACAGCTTATGTACAAAGAATATAAGAATAGAGAAAATTGGAAAAAAAAACGCTGAGGGAAAATCAAAACAGGAATGAACTTTCCTTAGGGAGCATTCATTCTTTAGGAGGGGGAGGGGCCTGAGGAATAGCTATAAACATATGTGTTCAATTTGTTAGCCTCCAAGCTTAGCTTTGAAATTTCAAAATGGCCCTCCAATACCTAACTGATATAAAATTGTAGCCCCCATTTCTGAAATGCCAGTTGCTTGAAATGTTTGAGCATCTTGACAGTTGCATTATCATGATGTCAATCTTAGATTTATCAATGCAAAAATTGTGATTTTTTTTCTGTTGAACAAAATTGTCCTTGACCCCCTAGGTTATTACCAGAAAAAATCAGTGACCCTAGCTCCCTTTTTCACTTGTAAATATTTGATGCCCAACCCCCCTTAATTCCTCCGGCCCCTCCACCCTCCTAAAAAATGAATGCTCCCTTACAAGCAGGTTACCCAGGCTATGCGTATATGTATGTATATATATATATGGAGCTGTTTTAGTAGCAATTAATGAGTAAAGGGGTTCAGGGTTTAGTCTCTATGTTTGTTAGTTACATTCAGAGTTTGTATTAGTTGAGAAGCTTAAGCCAGGTTTTGAAAATTGTATATTGAATGGCCATCGTTGGCGATCGTCAAAAGACTCATTTTAAAACTTATTAGGGAGTTATCATTATTTAACGTGGGGAGGGCCACTAGAATTTGGGGGAGGTGGCTTTTTTCACGCAAGTTTGGTGAGGGTCAGGGTTTTTTTAACATTACTTTGGGGAGGGTCAGGAATTTTTTAACTCACAAAAAAATTCGACTGCTGTACGTTACTTTTATTGGGGGGGGGGGTTGGGATGTCAGGGGCAGATTTAGGGGGGCTGTTACACTTAAAATGTACCCAAACGTAAAATATAAGAGGAGACCAGTGTCAAAACGATGGAGAAGCCTTTTTTTTTTTTTTTTTTTTTTGCTTGTTGTGTTTTGATTTTTACGAAAGTTTAAGTACGATATAAGGA
>JAUUIK010153580.1:0-12028 GCA_032270385.1 Urticina crassicornis | reverse complement strand
TGTAAATTTAAAAACGGTGCTGAATGCAAGGGTTCTCTTTCTTTTCTATTTCCAAGTCATATGTTGACAGTTCCAGAAGAGCTCCTTTGTGAAGATGTTCACGCAAGTCGGTCTTGGCTTTTCAATTTCGATGACTCCAGCCGCCCAACTTCGCTTTGTTGCTTCGAAATAGCAACGGTTCACAGCCTGGGAATGTACTCTAGTGAGTCGGCTGCTCGGGATTGATTCCTCGTCCACGGCTCTCACTCGGCTGCTAAAAAAACGAAGACCTTTAACACAAATTCGTTGACCTACCAGAATCCATATCTCCTTCGTATGAGCGGTTATCCTTTGACATCTCGTAGTCAACGCATTGACGGACTAGGTATTGTATCCATATCAAGACCAACACCACGATAACCAGACCGAGGAAGTAAATCATCCCCGACTCAAGGACGCATTTTCATGCAAAGCTAATTATAATCATGACATCATAAACAATGACGTCAATTGTGACGTCTCTGTAATTTGACATGCGCGCGCATTTTACACAGGGTGACTGGTACTATTTGAATCAGACTTAATTAATCAGGCAGAATCTATCTCTTTATATCTCACCCCAGATCTCAACCTGAATTTACCGGGAGGGACTGAGGTAGATAATAGAATATATGACAAGCAATAATCTTCACATTGAATTCCCCATTGCGACGTTGAAGCAAATAATTCGAGTACTATTAATAATAATAGGACAATAACATGATTTTTGGAGGGCATATTGTTTATTTGTGGCCCGCGTAGTGTCATTTGTCCCGACAAAAATCATGTTATTAATATTAACATCAATATAATAATAAAAAAACAGAAGCAGGGCGGTAAATGTGTTTGCAGCCCGCTTGGTTCGTCATCGGCCCGCTAGCTTGAGAGTTTTTACGAGGGCAGTTTATCATTTGGCCACGTATATTGATGTTAATTCTTTTTATTATGATATTTCCATATCAGTATTTAGGACATTGAGTCCTTGTTCTGTTTATTATCAAGTCCTTTTCAGTCCACATGTTTTTGAATTCAGAACCATGATCAACTTTAGATTGCCGCCAAAAGTTAAAACGGAAACCGCGCGCGCGTCTGGATTTACCGCCAAAACCGCGGGAACTCCCTTCCTTGGATACTCACGCTATTTGTCATTTCCGGTTCTTATTAAAGGTTAATTGGAATAAATTTCCGTTTCTGAAATAAAATAAATTACCGACAGGCACAAAGAATGCGTAACTCAATCAAGGTGGCCAAGGTTGTTAGTCTATTTCTATTCTACCTTTGAATAGCGTCTTCTGCACATTTTTTTACTTGTTACTTGGTGAATTGATGGTCACGTGACTGAATGTTTGTGGCACTTGACAGGACGGGGTCGTCATGTGTATTTTTTACCATCTCTTTGCCAGATAGATTCGACTCTCTAATGCCAATGCCACCGAGTTTTGATTATATATTAATTTAATAATTCAAGCAGACGCCGCAAAATAAATTTCAAGCTGCCGAGATCAAGTGCGGTAAATTCAATGCCTGTTTTCGCATCTCACAAAAGAATTAAATCTGCTGTTGTTATCTATGGGCGAGACGTGGCTTAGTGATTACTGAAAGACGCGTTCTTGCCAAGACTAGGGAGAACAAGCCTTAAGCAAGTCACCATACAGTGTGAACTAACGTAAGGCCTGGCACGAAAAAGCCGTGGAACAAGGGAATGTGGAACAAGCCGAGAATTAAGGCAGAATTAAGGCAGAATTAAGGCAGAATCGAAAAGTTATTCTCGATCATTCGCGGTTTGAGGTCTTGTTTCACACCAAAGCCTCAGACTTAAATATGTGAGGTTTATTTTCAAAGTGAGTTGAACCCTGGTTTCACGTCCTGTGCCGATTATAATTAGATCAAAGAAGGTGGACTATTCTTGTCTCACTTGATGCAGTCGATGCATGAAAACTTCGACGTTGGAACAGCGCCTAAGTTCCTTTAGTTCTGTGAAAAAACTTCATTTCGTTTGTCAATCCTTTAGCATCGGAAAGGCTATAAGAATGCGCTTCAATGTCAAGAAACTTCCACACACTACAGGAGATAAATAAAATAAGTAGAGAGAGAGGAAGCCGAGGAAGAGAAACCTGCGGGGAGAGCAAGAGCTTAGCTCAAAATCCTGTCGGTGATCAATTCTAAATTTTGACATTTGGAAAAGTAGCTATAGTTTAATATTCGGAAACCCAAAGCAAGATTTAACGTGTGTCACTCAATATGACCGAACTGAACCGGCCACAAAGGACTTATTACGCCTTCACAAAATTCCTATGGACTGATTGGGATTACCAGCTAGGCCAGGCTGGGATTATGATATTGTAAGGTGACGCAGTTGAGGAAGACATTCGTAAACGACAACATGAGGTTCAACGGGATTTTCCATTTTTCCGGCATGAAAAATATGATCAAATATGGCCGCGGACTGTAAGCCTAATTGTCTTTATAATACAGGCGTAAGAAGAAGTTCAGAAGTTTTATTATTGACGGGAAAATTGTGTATTTTAGAGGAGTTTCCTTCAGTTGATCGTATTTTTCACCAAATGGAAAAAGCGCATTTTAGTTTGGAACACGTTATTTATATTCCTTTAAGGCCTAGTTCACGGACGTCGATCCTCTCATGAGCCGAACCTAATAGCATGAATTAAGTTCATGAGAAGTACGACGTCTGAATCAGTTAAGTTCGACACACTGTATTAAGGTCGACCTAGCGGTGAAGATCGACTAGCTCAGTCGGGAATTACGACTTTGGAGCGACTCTGATTCAAACGTCGTACTTCTCATGAGCCGATATCCGAATGCATAAAATTATATAAAATTATTTTGATTAATTAAATTCCCACAAACAATTTCGAGGATTTTAACTGGATCAACTGCATTAAGTACGACAGAGGCTCGACGTCGGGATTATGTCGATCCTTGGTCGATCTTAATGGTATTAGGTTCGGCTCATGAGAAGATCGACGTCTGAACTAGGCCTAAGAGTGTCAAATTCTTTCAAACCGTAGAAGTGTTTTCCAGGTTAACTAAACTATAAAACTAACTAAAACGAAAACTGATTTATTGCTGATACAGAAATCCTAGATGCATGAGCGAAAGCATAGTTCAGAGGTCTATTTTTGCTTGGTTTCGATTGACGTCTTTTCTGGTCTCGTGCGGAATTTGTAAATAGTTTTCTCTTCGGTTAATAGCACATGACGAGCAGTGCTTGCCCGGCATCTGAGGGCGATACAATGAGATTCGTGAGATTTATTCAGCTGATTGTAACCATGAAAAAATATTTTTAAAGACGAATCAAGAGTACAAGCAAGAGCAGTCGATAAATAAAACCTTTGATTTCAGATGCTAAATACGAGGCTTACGCCTTAATCCCCCCCCCCCTTCTTGGTTTCTCCTTTTCTGTTTTTCTTCTCTTTAATTAACAACATTCATGTAAAGGTTGAATTATAACCTGCAATAAAGGGAAGTGCGAAGGTCAGTTTTTTCGTAGCCCAAAGGTCTAACCTGTATCATAAATCATTTTAATAAAATCATGACGTTCCCATTCCCTTCTGCATGGCATAGTTGCCTTATGGTTTTAGAAAGCACGGAAATGATAGAGGAACTGAAGGCTCCACGATTCCACTGACTATAGTTCTGGGTCCGTTTTGTTCGTATCAGAACTTCCGCGCTGGTCTCAGGTTTTGCTAATTCAATGCTATGGCAAGAATCCTTCAAAACACGAACAACCAAAGCAACCCGCGATAAAAACAACAACCTGACCAAGCTCTAATGCTGAAACAACAAACACGAAAATGCCTTTTTCCGGAACCACAACTCGAGCTCAAGCATCTTGAAAACCTCATATTTCTTTATCAGACAAATCATCTCGATTACCACACTTCAGTTGGGTAGATAATTGATGACAACACCAGCGACCAAAGCTACTCGTTCGAGGATGAAAGTCATCCGCAGTGACTGCTTAGGGTTGATAGTTTTGAACCGATCCGTCTCCTCCCACATCGAGCGGTCCTTCAGATCCTGGTGTCTAAAAGCAAAGAAAACCGATGCCGATTTGAGATATTTATAGAGTCCTTCCGGCCCTAAGTAGCGATATAAGTGCTCGGGTTTCTCTTGCAGTCATATAAATATACTTACCTCTTTAGATTGATTTAAGATATGCAATCTCGCAGAAAGCCTCCTCGAATACCTCAGGACAAAATCCAGTAGCTTTTGAAGGGACAGCTCGGCTCGAACAAAATGTATGTGGTTGGTATTAGTATTATTTTGAGTATATCTACTGCCATCGCTTCTTCAGTACCAGAGAATCATAAGCAAGCCTGCCATAGGGAACCTTGTAGCTCCAAGAACACGTCCACTGACAAGGCACTAGAACCAGGTAACTGCTATCTTTATAATATAGTTATTTTTGTCCCAAAAACCGACTGGACTTTTGAGGCTATGGATATACAAAGATTCCTCAGTCGAGGAAATACAATATTGATCGTAAATTTTAGCTCACAGCTTCACTGTGAGAATAAGAATGCTTCAAACTGTGCATGTCTTGCAGACTTCAGGCTCGTATCGTCTTGACCTCGAATTCGTAAAGTTTGCAATATTTTTAAAGTGCAGAGATTAGCTGACAATTCTAATTGTATAATTTGACGAAGCGATCTTACCAACACGTCAAAATGATACAGGGCTAGTTCTGTCAGTACTAAGTTGTCTGTGTTTGTGGCTACGCAACATCATCCTTGCATAAACATACCCTTTTCATTTGTCTTTAGACAACATCTACTCAGTAGGATTTCCATGTTCATCTACAGAAGTTAAATTTAAAATTTCATTAAACTAATTTCATTTCTCAGTAACCTAGAACGACACATCTGATTTACACACATCTGATTCAACCAGATTTCCTAGCTCAATTCTCTACCATTTGTGAAACCCTGCTTGGTCATTACTGGGACATATGTGGTCCATCTTCTCTCAGACGCGTCAGGAACTTTCGCTTCCATCAGATTCTATGACCCGCGCTGAGAAAGAAAGAAAGTTGGAGAGAATTGATAGAGTTGACTGATCTTTCATTTTGTCTGTTAGTGCGGTTTTATTGACTCTGTGTGGACACTTACTGCCATCTGGATCATTAAACGCTAATGAGCTTTAAATGATACATCGTTTAAACGTGAACTTTGTCCGAGAATGCAATAAAAAGAAGGTCTTCTTTGAGCCGACTAAAGCGGACGTCAAGAAGGTGAAAGTTAAACTTCTTTAAAATGACAACTTTCGCGGTAATAACAAACACGACTTTAATTCAATTTCATATAGATTCAAAAGAATGCATAAAGCAGATTGCGATACAATTTTATTTCATTCCATGATATCAATTTCTCCCTTAGGGCATAAAAGAACGCATACACTAATTAAATAGCTATCAATTTATTTCATATATTTATCATGAACCTTAAATAATATTCTCAGGTTTTTTTTCAATCTTTTAAATATTCTAAAATTCACAATAGGGCATTCAATTGGGATGTATTTACAACGATGTTTGTATAAAAGGAAAGGAATTTAAAGTATTCAGCTATAAAGGTGTTGAAAATGAGCGTGTTTGCTTGAAATATTCCAACAAAATTTCAACCGTAATTTTACTCTATAAGCATATATAGCGCATTAACACATTGAAAATACACTCTAAATATCTTGTTTCTTCATTTTGGATTAAAACTTAACAATTAATATAATGTTCTTGGCCGATATTGTACAAGGAAGATTCAGCATTTCATACCTTCACTTCCGGACTCTGTGAAAAAGTTTTTACAATCAAATTTTGCTCTTTTTTAGTTTGTGCGTCTTGCGCTCCCAAGATCCCTCCCATTCGCGTTTCTCTTCTATTTCTAAGTTTTAAAACTTCCTCCGTTCGTTCAATACACTTTCCGGAAACGTTTTCTGTTTATGAAAAACAGCGGTTGCCATCGGAAACAGAAAAGAGCATGATAGACCCTTATCCCGCCGTGGCTATGTGGTGGTCCAAGGAGAATAAATCCCTTGTTTTTGCCCGTCAATACTCGTTCTGGCCGGTGCTCCTCGGTGTGAGGCTTGGCGGGGAAAATCGTTTGTTTCTAACCAATATCGCCGCGGCGTGATGAAGGTCTATTACTACAAGGAGTTAACTTTTTGCTGCCAAACGAGTGAATATTTTCGCGAAGATCTAGACATGCGTGATATGTCAACTACAAAATCAAGGGCCGTCTAATAACCCAAGTATGATGTCAAGAGGATAATTATAAGTTGAAAATCATTGACGCACTTGTCGCTAATGGCAGTAGCAGAAGAATTAGAAATACGAAAATGTTGAATCTCCTGCTTCGAGTGCATGACCAGACTATACCATATATATAATGGACGTCAACGATGCGTCTTGTATAACCCCTTAGTTGTATTATCACGCCCTACGGTCAAATCCCGGCAAAAATGTTTCCAGCGACGGCGCGCGGGTTAGATGCGCCTGTTGGGGAACTTTATGCAGAGTCTTTCAAATTCCTGGTTCTTCAAAGTTGGATCTATAGTTGCAAAAACGTCTCAAAAGTAACCACTATACTGATACGATAATTAAACTTTTGCTCAAACAATTTGACTGAGAAAAACTGACCCATCTCGGTAATAGGAATTTAGTAGTTTCTTAGGAAAGGTGGTCGCTCAAAAGAGGTTGCCGCTTAAGACAGGTGGTCGCTCAAGAGAGGCTGTCGCTTAAGACAGTTGGTCGCTCAAGAGAGGTGGTTGCTTATTTTTAAGAAAGGTGGTCGTTGGTTGAGAGAGCAATGTTTACGAAACATAAACCGAGGAACAGTTGCTCATTTGAGGTTTATGCTCATATGATTTTTGTTTTAATATACGTTTGTATTTCAGTCTTCTTATTCATCATCTTTTCTCAGTAGATTTGTTATTTTTATAGTCCAATGTCTATCGTTTACCTGTGCCGACCATAGCGTATAATAACGTCTGTGTTGGACGTGTCTCCGTCGCTGTGTGTGTTTGCTTTAATTTCTGGTAAACGGATGATCTCCTGAGGTCATTCCAGGATTTATCCAAATCTCTTCCGTATTTTTACAGATTTATTGCCAAAATGTTTTTTAAAACTATTAGTATACAGGAAGGGTAGTCCTAATCGCGGAAATGCTTTGGTATATCCAGATTTAGTTGTCATAATCACAAAGCGGACTGACTCTGATATTTCAGTTTCCTCCATAGACAGACAAATCCTTGCGCGGTTTAACTAAGTCCTAGTCTAAACATCTTTGATATCACAACGATATTTACACAGAATGCTATCTCACTGCAAGGTGATATCCAGATCGTAACTAGTGTACAAGGATTTGTTAGCTTTTGTTTGGAAACCAGACAATCTGGAGGCGGAAAACTCACAGCTAGAGTAATACTTCGTTCAAACTTTGTCAGTGCTCGACGGGTTCAGTAGCACATAGAGGAAGCACTAACTGTTTTTTAACCTAGTTTTTTTTCTCACCGGCTGACGTATAATGCCCGTATGTACGTAATATAGGGCACTGTGCCTTGGCACGCCGGGGCGCTGGAGAATATATATATATATATGTAGTGTGAGAGAGAGAGAGAGAGAGAGAGAGAGAGGAAAGATGATGAGTCACGACCAGTAAACAAGAAACCAGCTCGACTTAGGCCTAGTTCAAACGGCGCATCTCACATGTGCCGAATTCAATGCAAATGAGGAAAACCTATTGTTTGAGTTCATTTGCATTAGATTCGGCACATGTGAAATTCGACGTCTAAACCGGGCCTTACACAACCATAAATCAGACACAATAACGCAAATGTCCATTTTTGCTTTTAGACTTAAGGTTTTCTTCTTTACGGTGCACTTAACTTGTTGAACCAGGCCACCGCCTGTGTTGCAGGCATTCTGCTTTAAGAACCGCGGTTTACTCGTACAGGAATGTGAGAGGCTGCGTCTAATGCGCAAATAAATACCAGCCGTTAATCCTGTTCAAGCAGGAAACCAAACAAACAATTTTGCGCCTTAAAGTTAAAAATGTTCGTTGTTTTAAAAAATATTTAGAAGAAAAACATTTGCCTGTAAAATTCAAGCTACATTTGACCTTGTCGATCAATGAGTCCCAGACTGTCGGACTTTCTAGACCAGCGGGTAAATTAAGGTATAATATCGCGAAGATGAATTGAATTCCATTCCATCAAATGTGAAGTATTCGAGGTTAGCTCTTTACACCGTGATGATGGCTGAGACACCTCATAGATTCTGTTGCCACGTTCCACAAGCCGAATGATTTGACCAAAACAGCTCAAAATAGACATTGATTGCAGAAAACTGTGTACGTAAATATTATAATAAAATCCTTGTAGCGCTAAATTAAAAACCTTTGTGAAAACAGGGGTTTGTGATGTTGTTTGTGGGACAAGATGTATTCCATTGGGGAAACTGCTACTACTGGGATTGGTGCGCTATTTTTTGAGTCGGAACCATGAATTCAAAGAGGGTGTAATTTGAAGGAAAGTTGAACATACTGAAACTGATGTCTGACCTAAAGCTGCGAAACTAGTTATTGAGGTCGATTAACAGGTAAATACGACCACTTATTGACCGCAGTATACGTGATAGAATCGAAGGTGACATTGAGACTGTTTGCGCAACCTTTAAATATTAAATGCGGGTTATCTTTAATAGCCCTACTCCTCCCCGTTTTTGAAAAAAATAACTTTGATCAGTCTGTCTCGTCACAAATAGATCCTGGAATTTCTAACTTATGTTTCTCTACTCTCTATTGGACTTTGAATCTAGTTAGCAACTTATATGGGATTCAGTTTCTCTGTTGTGAATTTTCCTCGTCTGTTACGAAAAGTAAAACTAAAATATTTGATCTTCTCTCTTTCTTCAAATAGATCTATTGAACTTTCAATCTTCTATGAATTGGTATTTCTGTCTGTCGTGCCCTTTACGACTTTTCTAGATTTAAATCAGTAGTAAGAAAGAAACGCTCATCTTTTCCACTAAAGGAATCTCGTACGATCGACCCAGGCAGCTAAGTAAGCATGACTTTTCTAATATGTTATAGACGCACTTGAGACCGGTATTCCTTGATGTTGTATTAAGTATCGACACAGGATACTTGTAATTATAACATGTAACGTTCGATGACATCGCTTTTTACCCTACCGCGATGTTATGAAACACCGCAATGAATGATCACCGATTCCCGAGCTTTGACCTCTTGCAATCTGTTGGACAAATTGATACTTTATCAAAGTGTATTTCGTGGAAACCGCAGTTTGATCTCAGAGATAACAAACGTAATTGTTTTGCGCAAATTTGGAAAAATCCTTCGAGAAGATGCCATTAGCAACAAATCTGTGACAGGGCATATCTTGTTAAAGATACGTAAATTTTAATATATAGTTTTATATATGTGGAGAAAGAAAAAGGTCTGACGCAGAATTATGTAAGAGTTAATTACCGAGCCGAACAGGTAACGAATACCTCACGACTAACGTACGACCAATTCACGACTGAATTGAGTCTAGCTCACGAGACCGTCCGACATAATTACGACTAACTTACGACTGGTTTCCCAATACTTTTATATAAACTTTCATTCTTTGCTCAAAGGTTCAAAATAACGTGAAATATACGGACTTTAAGTGCAAATACAGTTTATTTGCTTCGACCATTAGACACGATAGTATGAATGACATCACGAGCTAGCTAGGGGTCAACCTGATCGTCATTGTATATTAACCATCGATGGTGAAAGAGATACAATTCATTGATGTTTATCATACAAATTAAAATGCCCTAAACGGCGATACTGAGGGTTTATCAAGTCGGAACTTCTCATAATCACCAAGTGACTTTACCGGGGGACCGGTGGGGGAGGGACTGAAGAAATTTGGATTTTTACCACACCAACCACTGGATTTAGAGCCCCCTTGAAAAAGAGAAAAGTTAAGACCCCTCTAGCCTTTTTGACTGCTCGGAATTCTTTTGAGGCCCCTTGCTACCAAAACAATGCTGTCCCACTCCCATTTTTTACCCCCCCCCCCCCCCGGACGTCCCCTTCCCCCACCTCTAATTAATGATTTGTCCGAAGGAGCCGAGGCGACAAATGGTCCCGATAGAGACCTGTCCTCGTCTGTTGACGTTAGATTACTTGTGTAATCATTGCGGTCGTTTTATGTGCGATTTTAAGGTTTGCGGTTATCGCCTTTTATAATTAAGACGACTAATTCAGTTCCTAAGGGGATGCAGAGGTCTTCTCGGTCAAAGAATAATCCCGTGGGGCATGGGGGTTAACCAACACAACAATTCATAGCCTTCAAAATATTAAATATTTCATGCATAACTGATTAACCAAATTTTCCAAATCGACAAAGGAATATGTGAATTACTTATTATTACTTATCTGGGTTTGAAAATATTTATAAATATCAATTTTAGGTTGAATATCGATTAAATATCGATCATTGATTTTTATCTGATTGAATAAGACGTATGTTAGTCCCCTGGAGATATGGGGCAGACGGACGGACGGACGGACGGACGGACGGACAGACCAACAGACAGACAGACAGACAGACAAACATACACATATGTCACTAATAATGTATAGTAATTCATATTTTAATGTATCTCTCTTCTTTTGTAGTTCGAATAGCTGATTTGAAATGTTGTGCATGTGGGAAAGCAACGTACAAGATGACATTTATTGGTAAGTTTAATATGAGAAACTATTCGTACTTGGTTAAAATGTTACACTTTTTTAGTACGTTTTTTAATCATAAGGAAAGTGGAGTCGTCCAACACATCCACGTCATTTTCCTGGACCAATGTCAAGTTGGTCCACCCTGATTGGCTGTTCCCATAGCAACGCGTATCACGTGTGGAGATATGGTGGGCTTGCGTCACCTGGAGTTAAAAAGGTCAGTGAGTGGGGATCGACAAGCAAACTGGAGGAAGAGATGACGAAACAAGGAAATAAAGTATTTAGGTGAGTGAGAACTTCTTATATAAGACTGGAGATAAAAAAAAGTCAAGTATGTAGCCGTGCTGTACCCTGCATGACTAGGCCGTAACTATACATAAATGTGATTGGATAAACGCACAAGAACAATAGGAAGCCACAATGTTACTGTATGCTAAGCTGTTAGTTAGAAGGGAATAAAATACACAGAGACGTGGCGACCATGTTGTTTTGATATCATCCAAGATGGCGGCGATGACGTCACATGCAAGCGAATTATTTTGTTTGTTTTAGTATTATTAAGGTGCCTGGGTTATGGTGGGGAGTTGGCCGGTCAACGACTGAATTTCGAGCCGACCGCGCTCGTAACTTAGTTAGCGTGATGTCCCGGATAACACCAAGTCCTGACTGGTACGTGGGCATTGATAGGCTAAATCTATGTCACGTGAACTGCACGTGGAAGGAAGAAGAAACAATAGACCTATTCCCATTGGATGCAGGTATGACACGTGATACTTTTTTTTTACAGCTTATTTCGATAAAAATGTTGTCCTTGAATGTAATGTTTGTCTTTCAGGAACAGACAATGGAATTAACTTTATGTCCGTCAATGCCCAATCCACCCCTCAACAGCCAATCAGAAGAATCACAAAGCGACTTCACAATCATCCAATGTCTTCGTTTTATTTACCCGATAATGACGTCATACGTCCGTTCGCGCAGATCAAGATTGAACGACTAGGGGTCAGCGGTTCATGTTCAGAGAGTAATAGGAAAGGACCTTCTCAACCAAAGCCTGGTAATGATGATAATGACGTCATAGAAACTGAACGGGATTGCATTGCGCAGTAGACTGTATCTAGAGACGTTTAAGGGTTACTCTCCTAAAATTATAAACGAAATGTATTTTTTTATTAATAATAATAATTAACAAATAAAACACATTTACTGTGTTTGCACACGCTAATGAAAACCGAGATGTGGTTGGGAGAATTCGAGAG
>JAUUIK010153469.1:0-12031 GCA_032270385.1 Urticina crassicornis | reverse complement strand
CTGTCAAGGGGTTTATTTTTGAATTAAGTTAATTTTGAGAAACTTGGTCCCAGTCCCTTGCTCGATATGGAAAAGGCCAATTGCAACATTTTTGTTTAACTCGGGTGGATTCTCTCTACATAAAGACGAATAAAAGTCATCCACTTCTTTCATTATAACTTCAGGGTCACATGAAGTGCTACTTGAGTTTTTCAAATGAATTTTCCTAATGCGGGATTTACTATGGTTATAAGCTTCAAATCTTAAAAAATAATTATTATTCTTTTCTCCTTTCTCATACCATTAAGCCCGTGAACGAATCATCGCCCCTTGGGTGATGTAATCATGATAGGATTCGTATTCTAGTTTAGAAATGTCAAATTCACGGAAGTTTGCTTCAGTTGGCGAGTCTCCGCATTTTTGTTCACATTTATTCAATCTATTTTCAAGCTCAGATATTTTTTTCCGACGCTGGCTTGCCTTTAATTTACTGTATCGAATAGTTTCTTGACGTATCTTATACTTAACTAGATCCCATAGAATTCTTTTGTCTTCAATAAAATTAAATTCCTCTAACCACTTTAGATAAAGAGTTGACAAAAGATTGCAGTAATTTGGATCCTCAATGAGGCTTGAGTTAAATCTCCAGAAGGAAGGCCCATGTTTCTGTTTATCGATTCTAACAACCTTAAGAATGATAGCAGAATGGTCTGATTTAAGGGAAGGAATTATATTGACAACATCAACGTCCTCTTGGAGGCTGTCGCTTATAAGCCAGAAATCCAGTCTCCTTTGAATGAGAGGAGTTTTTTGCCGCCACGTAAAACGGCGTGCATTAGGATGTTGGATTCTCCAAATATCTATTAAGTCGCACTTCAACATAATGTCTCTTACTTTTTCAATAGAGGTGAAATACATACTTAACTCTCTTGATAGGAAGGAAAGCAATACTTGCTCAGTGTCTTCATCTTGACCTTCTTAATAATCCATTCTCTTCTTTATCGAGAAAACCTCATCCTGATAACGTGCTACATCTTCGGAGAGATCCCTTTCTCTATTCGACATGAGATCGGTGGTGGCCGTTAAGTTTTGAATAGTTCTTTCTGTATTTAGGTTCTTCGTTTCAAGTACATCGACTCTCTTTCCAATTTCAGTAATATGCAATTCGATAGAATCAATTTTTTCCATGGTCTTGGTCATTGCAGCTTCTAGACTGTCTAATTTTCTAATTTATGTAGAATCTTCTTCATGTTCGCGCTGAATTCCTCTGCCATTTGCAAAGCTTGAAAGACTTCGTCTTCGTCTCCTTCGTCTTCTTCGTTAAAATTGCTTTTCTTCTTTTTATCAGCTGGCGACTCGCCTTCACTTTCAGTTGATTCGCTGCTCTGTCTTGTCTTACGTTTATCCTTATCGTTCAATTTAGTGGCCATACTTTACATTAGGTCGGAGCTTCGGCAGGTACGTCTTACTCGTACGACATTCGGTCCCCAAATATTAAGTAATATGTAGTAAATTTATTTATTTTTGTACAGTATAATTATTCTTTTTTGGCAATATTTTCTTGATGGTATACTGTAACGTCATCCGTTGTTATGTAAAATGCCAACCAGAGATCAATTGGCTGATAAAACAAAGCAAGCTGCAACATCTACTGTTCATTTTGGTGCAATTAGCATCGACCTCTTATTGCACAGGATAACCATTCATTTTTTATGGTGCATGGATAAAATCAGTGACTAATCATTTAAGGGACGAGTTTTTTCGAAAGCTTGCCTATCCAAATTTTAAACTTCACTTCAGGTGTTTAGAGGCCACAACTACCCGGAAAATTTACCTCAGCAAGTGTCAGCTTTACAAAATGGAGCTTTACATGAAAGAAAGTTCAAGCTTTAAGTGTTTAGCGGTTGGCATGACAACACCTAATGGAACTAAAGAACAGCCAATCAAAAACAAGCATCTGTTTTGGATGAAACCTGGTAGGAATAAAAGGATCTGAAGTACCTATAAAATACGGTGAAAAATGTCAATATTCAAAATTCAACATCGTTGGTAAAAACTGTTTCTATTTAAGAACTGAATAGAAACATTTTCTATGTTTGGAAGAACGAGAAATGTTGTGGGAACAGAGCGTGTGTTATAACGTAGTTATTTCTATGTGACTTTTCTGTTCTCAGTTGTTGTTTCTCATGGGAACTATTGTTTAGTGACATAGTGGATGTGTATTTAGGAAAATACTTTTTAGAAATCAATTTGCTGGGTTCTATTCCTCTTTTTCAGGCCAAAGGACCTTGAGTTTTACGGTTGTAGGCCCGACAGAAATAGTAGCAGACTTGGGAGAAACTGTATCACTAAAAGGTAAATTGGAAATAGAACTTCAAATTTAAACGTATGCGATTAAAAGTAGCAACAAAGCTAGAGGTATTAAGCTTAAAATTAATTATTAATTATTTATTTATTTAAGTTTATTGCAATCCCCATGGCTTATTATCAACCTTTATTTCTGTTATTATCTTAACAGCACGTTACAGTTTCTGTTGCCATGGGATATATTGTCCAAATTGCTCGATCAAGATAGAGTTGCATGTCTTTGGTAAAGTTTACGTAAATCAATCCCTTCAAACGAGCTGTGAAGAATATCTCTACAGTATCCAACTAGATGCCGTGATACAACCAGGAACACACGACATGAAGGTTAGTTCGGTTATCAGTTTGAGGAATATTCTCTAAGGAACTCTCCCATTTCTTGTGTTACGGCTGTGATCATATTGCTATATTGTAGGGCGGGGAGGGTGCAGATGATTTTAGGTATCTTTTGAAGGTGACAAAGCAAAGGTACCTTAAAAGTATAATTGGATTGAATTTTCCTTTCTGTTTAGATTGTATATGCTTTTCATGGCTCTTCTAACAAGGTTAAAGGTCAAAGAACGATAGGTCATATTAATGTCAAAGGTGAGAAAAATTTGTGTTTATCTGGTTTCAAAGGTCTTCAAATCATTCCCTCTCACGATGAATGATCGTTTGCTGGCGACAACCACGTGACCACTACGTAAGTTTTAACTTTTGCAAAAGTTTTAACTAAAATAGTTCTAAAAAAGTTGAAAAATAGTTGAAAAAATATGCGCTAAAATCAGGAAAGTATATCAAGAGTACATTTTGAAAACTCTTCTTAAAATTTATTGAAAAAAATGGGCTTCGTTTCCCGAGGACAAAACATGACAGAAATAATCTGATAACTAGTAGTCGTCGATTATTCTCGGTGGAAATCGTGTGGTTGTGGTGGGAGAGAGGAAAATCGGGACTGAAACCCATCTTGGTTAGATACCGATACATTGAGGTTACGAGAAAGATGAAGCGCGCACCAAACACTACCCTATTTCGGCTTCTCAACATCTTACGAGATAACTTCAAAATTATACTATGTTTATTATCCATAGTTGCCGTTCTTCAAAACGAGACTTTTAATAATGGTTTTGGCAAATGGGAGTCCAGTGACGTGAAACGTTGGAAGACTGGTCTTTTATCAAATGGTAATTACTCTTTTGCACAGAAGAGAACAAGCAAGATTTTATTTCTAAACTATATCTACCAATTGTTTTCAGAACACTTTGCTTACATCAATGAACCCTATTCTGCGGAACTCAAAAGTCCTGTGTTACCATTTTACAGTCAAGTTGGCCTCTGTCTTCAATTCGCTTACCTCATGCCGAGCCTGGAAACAAAAACCTTAAAGGTCTTTTTGAATATTACCGGAAGTGAGTCACGGTTGCTATGGTCTCTTAGTAGTTTCCATGGAAACAAATGGCAGCGTGCCAGAGTACCTTGGGGAGCTCAAGAGAATTCAAAGGTTGGTACCCAAACGGTTTTCTCGCTGTTTCGAATTTTAGAATTATAATGATTTATAGATTATTATTATTAATTGGCATTTAATCTTTTCCTTCAATGATATATATTTTGTGTGCATTCATAGATAGTATTTCGGGGAGAATCGTCAGTCAACGACACAATAACTGTTGCTATAGATACGGTCACTATAACAACTGAGGCATGTAGATTAAATCCTTCATATGCTGCTCCAGGTAATATATTAAAACAGTATTGATTGATTAGGGTATTAAATACCCTAAACATGAACACGTGATTTCTTAGTGCTTTGAAGTGTCCCAATGAACAATCTGATTACCCTTGCAACTGCACAATTCTGGGGCAAGTGCACCCAACAATCGGGATCTGAGTACTACTTTTTTATTAATTAATTTAACACATCATCGAACCCTCTTATACAATATACCTTAATATACTCTTATACAATATACCTTAAGCAACAGAATCTATCTTAGCGACCAACTCTGCTTTTATTGATCATACATACATTATTTCTCAAAACGACATTTAAAATTGAAATTTGTGCCGGGTCTTTGGAACAGCCTTTTCTGGAATGAATTCAAAGTTTGTCGCTTATAGAAATGGCTCTGTTGTTTAAGGATAATCTTCAAATGTCAGTTAAAGAGAATCTTTTGTCTTACATTTTTAAATGGCATTTTCAGATTTCTCTTGCAGCAAGGATGAGTTCCAATGTGCCAATGGTCTCTGTATTAGTATTAGCCAGAGATGTGATAGCGACTTCAACTGTTTGGATAAGTCTGACGAAAAAGGGTGTAAATGTTTGACTAATGAGCTCACTTGTCCTTCGGGAGAATGTGTGGAGTCAAGAAAACTTTGTGATGGCACAAATGATTGTATAGATGGATTAGACGAAAAGAGATGTGGTAAGTTCATATATGATTTAAGGCTATTTGTGATTGAGACAATTCCAGAGGCATACAAAATGATAGATAAGTAAGTCACACCTACAAAACTAGGTTTGTGTCACTGCTTTGTGTACAGTTCACGTGCAAAGCATTTATTTGCAAGTTTCTCATTCCAGTCCGAAAGCATTTACGCAATTTTGAAGTTTTTGACATTGTTAAAGAATGCTTATGTGTGTCGCCAAATTACTGATATTTTCATCTGTGTTGCAATATTTCTTTTTGAGTTAGACTTATTAATCCTTTGGTGACGGTGGAATTTGTGAGAATTTTCAGCATTTTCTGAATTAAAACGATCCCTCCCCCCTAAATTTAAAATGCTATGTGAGTGTGTGTCATAAAAATGTACGCTGATCTATAGTCCTAAGGGCTCGGGTTTTCTAACAGCATGGTCAACACATCGCACAGCCGTTGAACAGTGGAAGGTTAGCCATTTTGTTTTGGTGTTTACTTGAATTAATGCACTTTTTCGAGCCATTTTGTCAATCTGTGTGAGTACTTGAGGGCATCATCAAGCCCTGTGATGGTTCAAATCAGCATTAACTCGAAGAACTGAGTGTATGGAGGGACTTTCAATGACATTTGGTTCCAGCTTGGACTCCATGTTCGAGTGAGAATTATTTTGGAGATTGTCCTCTGAGCTCACACTTAGATGAAATGTGGACACCTACAATGGCTAATTCCAAACATTTGGCAACTGAAGAATGCCACGAGTGCTAGATTTTTGTCAGTAGGACCACATGGCTCTAGACTCTAGACATTGTCTTTAGGATGCTAATGTTTCAACCAAAATTTACAATAGATCTTGCGCATTGCTTTGTTTTACCAGCCAATCGATCTCTGGGTGTCATTTTACATAAAAATGGATGACGTCACGGTGCGCTTCCTGTACAAAGAATTGTGACATGAATTGTCGTCTGTTGTAACAGTCTACTGGTTGTAACATTTGGTCTAACATTGCGACCAAAATTCTACTACACATGTGTGTAAGCGTATGCTAAGACCAATTGTAAATGTTATGTAGGTGGGATGTGTGGCGTGAGTCGATTCACGTGTCCGGAGGGAAGATGCCTTTCGTGGAACTCAACGTGCTCAACTTCTCAAAACTCTGAAAAACATTGTCAGGGAAAATCCAACACTCCATCAGTGTGCGGTAAGCAAAATTTGTTTTTCCTTGACATTTTTTATCACCTGTTTATCTTGAAACATGCTTACACAAACGGTGTATAATTGGTTCGGGGGGATATAATGTTTCTCGCTGGGGGATAGGGTGTTCTTGGTGCTTGACCTGACAAACCTTTCTTCATAAAAAAAAAAAAAGCGATTGTAAGACCACATGGTATATTTCGTTCGTTTCCTAAAATCGCATTTTAAAAGTTATCTAAAGTCGCCTAGATAAATAATAAATAAATCGACTTTGTTTTACGAGGGTAGACACGTGACAATTGTGAGCTGAAAATCTTGTGGCGATTTTCTCTAGAGCTGCCACCATTTAATCACTCATTGCTTAAGTTGCCTTAATTTTCCTTATGTCATTGTGACAACTTAAAGCCACGAATAAAAGTTAAATGTTTACAAGCCTTATTACTCATTAATGACCAGGAACCTCTTCTTGCCCGCTTGACAAACTAAACTGCAAAGAAAAGATATCAAAAGCGACAAAGAAGTGCAAGTATTCATTTAGAGGTAAATTAGTTTTGAATAATATTTGAATATTATTAAAATTATTTGGCAATAATTCGTGATTCGTGCATTTTTTTATTTAAATGGTTTGGAAATTAAATTAATAGTCAATTCTGCTGCTATCAGCTTAATGCGTTATATGACACTGGTGAATATAATTCACAGGTCTCTGCTCGTTTGACAATGGGTTATGTGGCTTAAAACATGACAACACTTCTAGTATTCGTTGGTCCATTGGTACGGGTAGTACGCCATCATACAATACTGGTCCAAGTTTTGACCACTCGGCTCGGACTACAAAAGGTATGTGTTGTGTGCGCGTGCGTGTGTGCATTTTGTGTTTGTTTAAGCTGTGATCCTCTGATTTATTTAGGATACAATGATGATAATTACCAAAATTATTTAAAACAATATTGAAAAAACATATGGAAAAATATATAGAAAAAATATTGGCGTTAATTTGATGAAAAGCTTATTTCATCTTCTTCTTTTTTCCACTTGTTTATAACATTTTCCATTTCAAGGTTCTTATATATTCATCGAAACTTCACAAAAGAATCCAGGAGACAAGGCACGTGTCTCTAGTGACTGGATGAACCCTGGTTCACCTGTATGTTTACAGTTTTGGTATCACATGTACGGTAAACATATTGGTACATTAAACATCATCTCAAAGACAGCTCATGTAAAACGTACAGTATGGACAATAGAGGGAAACAAAGGTAATAGGTGGATATTTGGTCAAGTAGGATTGAACATCACAGAGATATTCCAGGTATGTGATTGAATATATAGAGGTTATTGACTGAGCTTGAGGTCCGGATATCCCCCTATCCGGACCGAACAAGTTTGGTCAATAAGATGTTTATTATAGTGGCAGAAAAACATAATTTTTGACCCGGTAACCCGCGGGTCTGGACTGCGGGATTCCGATCGCTCAGAGAACCAATCAGATTGCTGCATCTTCATCCGGATCGGCCTGCCATATAATTAAAAAGCATACACTGACCTTTGGTTCTATAATAACATTTAAATACATTAATACAAAGAAAAAAACAATTGCGTAGGTCGGGAATCGAACCCGGATCAACTGTTGGAAGGCACCTATGCTGACCATTATACCACCGACGCTTGATTGATATTAGTGGTACGTTTTAGTCTAGTAATCCCTTTCCCTCGGGGTTTTTCTTAGATTTGCTCTCTAAAAATATGAAGATTTAATTTGCTGCTGTTTATTCTTTACCCCCCCCCCCCCCAACAATAACTGAGTTACCAGTAATATATTTATTTTTTCTGCTTCTTAGTTTATGATCGAAGGAGTGAGAGGGACTGGGAGCAAGGGTGATATTGCTGTCGATGACGTCACCCTTCTAGAAGGATATTGCAGTCAAGTTGTAAGCCGAGGTACAAATATATATAATGATAACGTCACGTGTCATATTTTAAAGTATTTGGCAAGATCTTCCCAGCTGAGTTGACTGTGAACCTCGAACTCAGGAACTATGAGTCATTACGTTTAAGTTAGAATTTTCCAAGTAGGTTCATGCGCAATGCTAATCAAAATATCTGATTGGTTGAATTTGACTTTGACTTTCATCTGAATATCAACACATTTTCAACTCAAATATTAGAACAAAGAAAAAAAAGAATTTATATTTCTTGTTTTTTTTTAATGTGTTGTGTTGTAGTGAGCCCAGATTGTGCATTTGACGATGACACGTGTCACTGGAAGAATGATGGAAACTGGGTAATAAAATATGTTGAAGATGGGCTTATTAGACACAACGATGATCGAGGTATGTCACGATGATGTCATCGGTACAAAATGTGTCAACTACTAAATGAATTAAACGTCTATCATAATTACGTAGCTAAATCCTTTTTTTACGGATAAAGCATTATTTTTAAATAAACCATTTTACACTTCCCTTCGCCATCTTAAAAGGTAGCCAAGCCTTTACATCACAGCAAGGATTGAGTTGACTTGGAAAGGTAGAGACTTGTGAATGATTGTTAAACGTGTTAAAAAAGGTATCCAGCATTGCAAGGTCAACTCCATCCTCGCTTTGATGCTTGGCTACCTTTCAAGATGGCGCAGGGAACTGTAAAACGGTCTAGTTTATTGCTTCCGCACTAGATTTGAATGCATTGCGGCGCTTGGTTACACTGTTTGAGTATGGCTGCGGCAGCAACCAGGAAACGAATTATCATGAAATCGTAGCTCCTTCGCTAGTAACCCTCTTTTCTATAAATCGATTAAGACGTTCTCTTTTAAAACTTTGTAGGCAAATATGTAGAGCTCGAAGACAGATCTTCAGGAAAAAAGCATAGAATCACTTCCGTTACTTTTGACGGTACCACGTGGGCATGTCTACGCTTCTGGTATTTCATAGGGCTAGGGTACTCAGCACAACTGAGCATTGTGATTGTGGGGTCTGGATCTGAGTCTGGTAGTTCAGTATGGTCAACAAGCAAGAGATCTAATGAATGGTCATATGTTCAGGTTCCGTTGAGTAAAAACAATTATACTTATAAGGTAAGATATAGTTTAATACTTTGCATATGTATTCTGAATAAAAACATATTTACACATATATTATATTTTCTTTTCACAAGACAAAGGAAACTATATATTATTGTTTACTAAACTCTTGCAATTGATTTATCTTCTCGTGTTTGCTTGATTCTCTCTCTCAAACGCTTGCTTATGCAATCGTGAGTTATCGAGCAAAACACAAATTATATTATATTATATTAATATCTTATAGGTTGCATTTGAGGCGTTGTCTACTGGTCCAGCAGTCGCTGTTGATGACGTATCATTCTCAGATGTCACGTGTCAGAATATACCTCAATCTATATACAAAGGTATAGAAGATTCTCACAGCGGCCATCTTGTTGGGCAGAACAATAAAATATTTCTCTTCCGGGAAATGAATAGTTTAAAAAAAAATAATCTTTATCCCGTAACGTTACACTGAAATATATCTATAGATTAGTCCCTAACTTAATTGTCGTACTGGTTTATAAATACAAATTTCCAGTCATTCCTCCAACTCTACCGGAGTGACAGTTTGATACATGTAGTGGGGGACGCCTCGTAACCTTACACTGAAATATATCAATAGATTATTCCCTAAGAAAGCTTGTCTGGTTTATAAATACAGCTACAGGTTTCATTCCTCCCCCTACACCCAAGTGCAGTCAGTCCCTTGGAATGCAGAATTATAAAATACCAGACTCAAGTATCACAGCCTCGTCGTATTACAGAGACAGAACTGCGCCTCGCAGAGGACGACTTCATCTTGCAGATCGTTATACTCCGATCGCGAATTTCTACACTGGTGGTTGGTGTAGAGGGTATTCACGTTACACATGGCTTATGGTTGATTTTAGACAAGACATGTATGTTACACAGGTAGCGACACAAGGAAAACAGGAACTAGACTTTTGGGTGAAGACCTACTATCTGGCTTATAGGAAGAACGGAGGGAACTGGGAGTGGTTTTACAAAGATGGAAAAGTGAGTTTGTTTTGAAAAAAACACACAAACACACAACAAAGAAATTATGCAGTTAAAATCAGTTTCATTTTTTTAGTGGACCGTCCGCAGAAAGCCGCGCAGCCAGCACCAGCACACCAATGAAATCTGGAAACTAAGCCTCTGTTGCGCGTAAATTAAAGCCTTCTTACAATCTCAATTGTTTTTAATAATACTTAGGAGTCCTCTTAAGAGGACTTTATGCAACAGTCTTTTTCCAATTTAAAATAGTGAAAAAATACGATTGAAAATTATTTAACCTATAGCTGGTTGAAATCTAAAGCAAAGGAATTTATGTGTTAAATTATCATGTTTGTTTCGTATTGTTATACCGATGGTTATACTGCTGATTCTCTGGCTATCTTCCTTCAAAAAAACCTAACATTACGATATAAAACAGTTTGCATCAACAGTTTCATAAAATGAGAAATAGCCCATTTCACAGTTCCATGCGCCATCTTGAAAGGTAGTCAAGCCTTTGCATCAAAGCGAGGATGGAGTTGCCATTTAAGCAATAGAAGATATATTTATATGACTCTACCGGTGAAATATAGCACGTGTGATGTTGGGAGAAACACGAGATTTTCAAACTTTTTCGAGTGTGGGTTTCTTCCAACATCACAAGTGCTCTATTTCACCAGTAGAATCATAGAAATATATATTCTATTGCTTTTATGATATAGCAAGAGGCAATTTAGAACAAAACAAAGCCGTAGGCGTCAAAACCTGCAAAACCATGACTTTACCGGTGAAATAGAGCATAGATTTTGATGGACTCTCAGCCAATCAGAGCGCGCGTTATAACTGATTGAGCTATATTATAATACAGTGATAGGGACTTAAATAATTGTTAAAGGTGTTAAAAAGGTCTCTATCATTGCGGCTACCTGAAGCTCACGGTATTAATTAATGGTATTTAATGTAATTATTTTAGCATCATCTGTTCACTGGAAACTCTGACAGACACACCCCAGTCTATAATCACCTGGTTCCTGTTATTGTGGCTCGATACATAAGAATATATCCAATTCATTATCGTAGACTCACCTGTTTAAGGGTTGACTACTTTGGCTGCCCCGTAGGTGAGTGATAATGGCTCTAAAAGTTTGCATTTGAGGTCAAAGGTTCCTCTTTGGGCATGCGCTCTTGCTCAAAGGGATTAATTGCCTTCCCTGACACCCCCCCCCCCCCCAGTATTATGTTTCAGTTGCGCTATAGTTAGCGACAGTACGTGTCTTTCACATCAGTACACATACTGATACATATACATATATTAGTAGATATAATAGGTTTTCAAGTTAACTTCTCTCTTGTGCCAAAAACAGGCTGTGTTGTTGTGGTAAGAGGTGGGAATTCCATTATTTGATTATATTCGATTTAACTTTAAAGTCGACTCCACTTATCTTTTTAATTAACATATACCACTTCACAAGGATGTGATTAACTAATACAATAATGACGTTTTGTTTTCCCAAGTATATTTTCGAACTGCGAGCTTTTCTTTTTTTCTATCTTTCTTTCCCTATTTTTTAGAAAAGCCTAAAGATAATGCCACGAAATGTAATTTTTCCCTGGGAATTCAAAACGGTCGAGTCCCTGACGCGTCAATAACAGCTTCCTCGTCCCAAGGATCTCCACATCGTGCTCGTCTTTACACGGTCGAGGAAGGAGGAAAAGTAGGAGCCTGGGTTGCAGGGAGTGGAGACTCCAATCCTTGGCTACAAATAGATTTTGGTACCATTGTCATGGTAACCAAGATTGCAACACAAGGGAGGCACGGTAACAATGGTGGAAACAATCATTTCGTCAGAAGCTACAGTATTTCTTACAGTAAGACTAGGACATTCTTTGTATGGTACAAAAACAATGGAACAATAAAGGTGAATAAACGTTGTGTACATCAAAGCTCATTGAAGCAAAATGTGTAATCAGTACTATGATTTAATCATTACCAGAAATAACGGACATCGTCCATCAGGAATAAATTAGTTTCACCTGAGTGGGTCCTGACTTTGGCTTCCCG
>JAUUIK010153247.1:0-12050 GCA_032270385.1 Urticina crassicornis | reverse complement strand
AAATAATTCTAACAATACTGATAGAATAGTATTAAAAATAGTTTCTCTAGAAGTAAGTCTGATAATTAAAATAACTCCGACTTCTAATAGTCTGCATGCATGCATCCGTACTCCGAGGTACATTACGAATGTGCAATACGTCATCTTGGATGTTATAAGTGGGGATGACGGAAGTATCTGCTGGGCTTCTTTTCGAAATAACCCATTCTTTATGATATTATCCTTTAATAATGATTGGATACCGTAATATTGAAATATGAGCTTTGTTTTTAATACGAGGCCTAGAACCAAATTCCATCATTGAGTTAGAAAGTGTCTCAATAGATGGTTTTGGTTCAGTAATATTTGACTTGAGGATTGACACGCCTTGACTTGAAGGAATACCGATTATCCTTCAGTAAGGCTCACTGGATTTATTATTCAGCGCTGTTATCTTTAGTTATATAGTCGAGTTGTCTTTCATGTTAACCGTTTCATGTTGAATAACAGTGCTGAATAATAAATTGCATCTGTATGAAGAATAACTGCCCCATTTCGTTAATTTGTCATGATGGTAAAGACTGCAGCCACGACTGTGCTGTCTATGGCTTTATATAACGATAGTGAAACAGTATATTGCAAGAGCTGCTTCAAACAGTCACTAGTAACTATACTAATAGTTCGTTATAAAATAACTTTTCTTGTATTACGATGTTTGCGGCAGCATTCTTCAGACAGATGCCCAAGCTTTGGTTTCTGCTTTAAAGTCTAGTTCATCAAGAAGACTTCAAGTATTATTTGATTCCATTCTATTCTTAATTTCGTACTCCTTGTTTTGAATGAAATGTTTTTAATAATAAGTACCAGTATTAAAGATAGAAACCAAAGCAAAAGACAAAATTGGATTAAAATGGTACGATGCGCACCTTCTCACAAGACTTAAGGTGATAAGTCGCTCAACCATTTTTAATCCAAAAGCTTTAAATACTTTTTTCTTATGATCTTAGATGTTCAATTTCGTTATCGTTTCGTTGTTGTTCTTTACGTTGTAGCTGTTCTTGATGTTGTAGCTGTTATTGTTTTGTTGTTGTTGTTTAGTATTTAAAATGGTTGCTTGGAATTATGCCTTAATTCGCTTTTTCTTATTCTTTTTGTCCATCATACATTCTTGCTATCATAACCTACTCAATATTTACTTGCAAGACGGTTCACCGCCCTGGAGTAGATTCCTAAATTTAATCCCTGGACTTAAATTCCCTTTCTATTTCTTTACATAAAAGTATTTTTTATCCTTACAAGAATGTGAATGAGTCAAAAAAGAATAAGCGAAAGCGTCAAAAGACATGATACCTGCTGTTATTTGAAATACTACTTTTAAGAAAAGGCTCTCTCCCGCCGATCACTATAATAAATCAACTCGTATTCAGGCTATTTTACCATCAAAACACTAGTCAGACAGCTTCCCCTAAGGATTTCAAATATAAACGTTGTTTCACCCAGCATGGATAGGAGTGTAGCAGCATTAAACTTTTATTCCAATATGTTTGCTTTTGGTCGTTGAACGGATTGCTTAGCGCCTTAGGATTAGATCACCTGGTCTCCATCCCGCTGCAGACTGGTACTAAGGCCATTTACGAACAGCGATTTTTTCCATGTGCCGAATCCGAATTCTTAAGCTAAGAAACTTCGACTTTGAATTAAACACCGCACTTGTAAACGTAATAATACGAGTTGATTTATTCACTGTATATATATATATATATATTTGATATAAGTTCACATGTGACGAGGGACTATACTCATTTTTTCCTGAGATTCAACTCCATTTATCCTTTACCTATCGCAACCCTTCCCCCAATACTCTTATGCTGAAAACCAAATTACGCGCCTGTCTTTCTTCACATGAATGAGTATAGTTCCGATACATGATTATACTTCTCGTTCTACTGTAAGAAGTGGAAGTGGATAATATGTGCAGCTTTTCAATTTCCCCTAAAAGTATTAATCTTAGTTCCAAGGAATGCTAAATGATAATTAGCCACTTTAGAAACGAGTAGAGGACTGGGACCAAGGTTTTAAAATTCATCTAATTAAAAAAATAGCCACAATAAAGAACACATTGAAATTAGTAAGTTGATCAAATTTAAAGGTGTTTTGGTTAATATCAACTGAATTACAAGCTTTCAAAAATCACTCAAATAACAGTAAATGTATGGTTACAGGGGACACTCTCACTCAAGCCCATACAAACTCTTATTTTTGGCATTTTTGAAAGCTTACCACTATGTTAATATCCAACCAAACATCTTGTGATGGGGTTCATTTTGGGCCAATGTTAATTGGATTAGTTTTACAAACTCGGACCCAGTCTACTACTCATTTCTAAAGTGGCTAATTATAACTTTTCAGTGCAAAGCTGACAGATAATATCAATAAACTTAAGTTTTGACAAGGTTTAGGTGCACATATTTGAAGCTATCACAAGGAGTTGCAAAGCTCATTATAATCATTACTATATTATTATTGTGCAATTATAGAAAATGAATATACCTGCAGAGGGACTGTTATCTATAGCTCTCCTAACCCCTTGAATTTCCAAAAAAAAAATCTTTCTCTTAAAAAAAAAGCTTCAAACTCCCTTCTGTTTCCCCAGGACTCGAAAAGTCCTGTCTCTCTTAACAGGGATATTTATTTTTTGGACATTACTAAGAAATGAACAAATGTCATTGACCCTGGGAAAGTACCCTGGTCCCTTTGTGCCATGTGTAACTCGTTCTTATGGTACTATAAAAAAACCTCTGGAACCAGGGTACTGGGGAAGGGACGTATGTCAAAATAAGATGCTGCTTAAAACCATGATAGGCAAGATACTTAGGAAACATGGAAACTTCTTTCTTAGTACTTGTTCCACAAGTCGCACTAAATGTCTCCTGATTGGTCGCCCTATTGCAAACTCCAACAAGTGGGATATGACTTTCGGAATGGGCCAGACTTAATATCTCGGAAGATCTAAACCAATTGGATTGAAAGAACAATGAAGTATAATGTATTCAAAGAACGAGACAATACAGTGTATTGTTTTGGACATCCAATTGGATTAGATCTTCCAAAGATGTTAAGTCCAACTGTTCGAAATAAGTACTAAGAGAGAAGGAACCAAGGCGTAGTTTCTACGGAGACATATGGAGCGACAGAATCTACCCCCTTCCTAACTTTAGGCTAGTTCCAAATTCAGGTTTGACATTTAAAAAAAATCCTTTTTAAAATTTACATTACAAGCTTCCTTGTTCACTAGCCTAGTCATTTTTCATTGTTTACACATAAAGATCCAAGTGCAAATGGCTTTGCTAGTGGGCCTAGTTATTGTAATCTTGCATCTAACTGTACACATATTTTATTGGCCAATTTGATATATTTACTATTTGGCACAAAAGAAATTACACAGAACCGTTTGGAATTAAGTAGAATGGATGTTTTTCGTTTTGATTAATTATCCCAAGTCTTGGTGTCAAATGGAATATGATATGTAAAATATAGGCAAGTGTAATCAATAAGTAGTAAATGTAGAGTACCATTAATGGGAGAGAGCCTAGAGAATTATATATCTATACCTTTAGATGTTTTAACTTTTTGTCTTTACGGTAATTGCATTACAAAAACGTATGCTTTATAGTATAAAGAAAAAATAATAATTCGAGAAAATACAAAAATATAGATAGACTTGCTTTGTTTGTATTCATTTATATTTGATAGAAAGGAAGCTTAGTAATAAAACCTATAACACAACACCGAATTGACTGTTTTAACAATATTTTAACATAAATGAACATACACTCAATATCCAACTCACCACTTTCTTACTATGACATTTCTTCATCTTGTATTACGATGTAGGTATGACATAAGATCAACATATCCAGTATTCCATGATACATAGAGCTTTTAAGGGGTTCTAACTAATTTTGCACTTACAATAAACTATATTATTTCCATGTCTTCTGCACTAGCCTTGAGTAAGCTGCAGTGAGGACCTGCATGGTCAGTAACCCATAGGATACTAAGGCTATAACTAAGAATCTGTGAAGTGATTCAACCTATGAATAAAAAGTCTTATTTAGATTTAGCGACATAGTGTACCAAAAGATTGAACTTTATAGATTACTGTACTGATTGCATATGTGTAGTGCAACATTAATCATACATTACCTATAAAGTAGTGCTTTTCCTTGATCGTTACCTACTGACAGAAACCCACTGTTTGGTGAGAAATCAAATGAGTGAACATATCGCAGTGGTGCTTTTGAGTTTGGCCAGTTGGAGAAAACTGACAGAGAAGGTAAATGAACCTATAATAGAGAACAAGGGAAATAATGGTATACTTTAACAACTGAATGCTATTTCTAAGTACCGGTATATGTGTATTCTAATATGATATGATGCTAAATTACATAAGATCTTACCAGCTTAAATGCATCTCTGCAATATCGTGAAGAAATAGCTAATATCTCACTAAAACAGAAACAAGAGGATAATTGTATAGATATGTCATGATACAACAGTGAAAATAATGTAGTTAAATTTGTTCAATTCAATGTACATAGAAACAAATCACTGTATAATCTTACAATTGTAACAATAACTTTTACGTTACAGTAACCACTGAAAAAGACACACAAAAAGAAGATTATCCTACCTGGAAGAGTTGAACAAGGTACCATCTACTAGAGTTGTAAGGTTAGTGATAGACTTCAATGGTTTTGGATTGGACTGACTGAAACACTTGTCATCATACACATTAACAACACCACTATCAGATCTGGTTTGGAAATAAAATGTATTAAATTCATAACAAACCAGGAGTAAATTCACTTCAAATTGATGTTACAATTAAATCAACATACCCACAAGCTAAATATCGTCCATCTTTAGATGCTGCCAGTGAAGTTCCCATGAGACAACCATCATCTATAAACTTATGTACACATGTTCGAGTATCCATATCCCATATATATACTTCACCATCACCTATATATTAGGGAATAAAGGTTGGCATCATCATAAAAGTGTTGCTGACCTGTATCAAAAAGAACGAGTAATAGACTTACTTCCAGCACTGAACATGCGAGAACCATCAGAAGAGTAGGCTACTGCACCTACTGTTCCATTCATCTTTAAGTTTCCAATCCACTGCTTTGTCTGAAACCACAGACATGAGAAGTGGACTATTATTTTTCAGTACGAACATTGCATTGTTCTGCCATTGATAAGACAGAATTATAGCTTACTGTACGAAAGGGAGAAAAATATGGTGCAGCTCTACCGGTAATAGAAATAGTAGTATGATTACAGTATGCATAGTACTTACTCTGCTTGATACCAGTATCATATATCCATTCTCACCAAGAAAGACTAGATGCCTACCATCAGGAGACACTTGAAACTTCTCAAGATTCTTTTCAAACCTGCCTAAAAGATAAAAGAAAAATTATTTATTCATAAGCAGTTGATAATCCTAAATAAACCTTTCTACATTAAATAATCTAATTAGTTGATGAAGAATGTATGTATGCTCCATTCAACCTAACCTGCACACCAGAGGCCCCATAAATTAATGAATACAGAATTTGTACTCATGATTTGATGGTAGGATAGCTATGATAGCTATTATGCTTCTTTTCTACAAATACCTTGAATTTGTAGTTGACTCTCATTAGCATAGTCAACATGAAAGTGGGACGGGTAAGATTGTATGATTCAGTATACCAACCTTATTTCTTTGTTGTAGATTTTAAGTTATTTTATTTTACATTGACTGCTTACCTCTTATCCCAGGAATTCTGGTGATTTGTCCTTTTATCATATCATAGACATAAAAATATTGTCTTCTTGAAGTCATTATCACTTGTTCTCCATCAGTTGAGAAATGAGCATTGTGAATTGGGAACTTGTTTACAAAAACACTTTGCAGCTTGGGATTTGCTTGGCCATCAATCTAACAATGTAAATGACAAGGTAGTGACAATTTAGTATAACCTTAAGTTTTAAATCTCCCAGGAACAAAACTGTATAAGCAGGTATACATTTCTGTATACTACAGATTACTGTGCATCATCAACACAATGTATTTATATTATATACATGTGCCTATATAAAACTAGTATATTTTCTTTTGACAAAAATAATATCAATGACAAATATAAATAGCAGAAGCTTGGAAATTTGATGAATGTGCATTAAAATAAAATCAGTTGATTTTGACTATTTAATTTGAATACCTGAAAGAGATCCATGGTTTTGTTCAACCCAGCAGTCAGCAATACCTTTGCACTTGGATGAAATTCAAGAGATTGTAGAACAGCCTATAACCATAATTCAAAGAACTTGTTTATACACGTAGTTGCTGTAAAAACAGTTACACTAGAGTAGTGAGAACAGCTATCACTTAAAAAAGGATGCTAAAATCAGTGATCTTGCAAAATGTGTTAATAAATTGGATATATTACTATTAAGAAGTAAAGCCATCATTATATATATACAATCAATGTGAAAACTGTCAATGGTCATTCTATATGTAATCAAAATGTAGCCTTACGTTAGATGGCTTGGCACTATTAGCATCTTTGACTCTTTTGATATTTAGAATTCCCTTTGGCAGCATCTCAGATTTGCTAGCTAAATAATTTCCTGTTCTCTGTAATATTTCTTCTTCTCTCTCATCATCACTTTCTGTATCATGTCAACAATTATTAACTACAAATATTACTACATGTACATGTTGTTGCATATGTGAAATAGTTAGATACATATGGGTTCCCTGTGTTGGTCACATGACTTGGGCCAGGAGTCTTACATTGTAGCTGTACTTATTTCTAGCAATTGGTTTAAATAAAAGTATAATATTAAAGACATAACACATGTACCGGTAACTTGCTCAGAAAACATCATTAATAGAGCAATACATTTCCTAGGCACCAGTCAGAGTAAGTGCCTGGGCTTAAGCTTGGTGCTTGGGCACCATGCAAATAGCAAATGTAAATTTCTTGTGATTCCCATATTAAAAAAATTTCCATAATGTCCTGGTACAGGCATTACTTTTAAAGTTAAATTACACAGGTTCTGTTTCCAAGCATGGTGACCTGTATGAAGACATTTAATTAACTTCACATACAATAATTTAGTAATTATTTCCCAAGCACTGAACCCAGACACCTAAAGTTTGAATGAGAACTTAGTGTTCTTACCTGGCTTTCTCTTTCTGTCAAGACTTGCCCAATTTCCGTCTCCATAAATATTCTCAAATCTAAGAAATATTTTAATAAAGTATATGATTAAGTAACAAAAACACAATAATCATGGCTCCAAGCTTATTAATCAAACCAAGACCACAGCAGTGTGAAGAAGTGATACAACCATTTGCAAAATATATTTGAGACCCTTTATGCATCTTACTTCAAGGACTTTTTATGGATAATCAACATAAAGTCAAAATTAAACAACAGTTCAAGGCTGTTTGGTTTTATTTTTCTACTTTATTTATGGATAGTGTTCTCCATACACAGAAAGGTTTTTGGGAAAATTAAAATATATTGGGATCTATCCTCAACTTCCTAAAAAGGATACAATGTACATGTGTTATAAGTATAATTACACATGTTGTTCTTCAGTAGGCAATTAAAATCAGCAAATTCCTGGCAGTGAAAACAAAGCAGTCTTAAGTTTGTGACTAACTTAGTCCCTATTATTCAAACTGTTCAAATTGGACATCAGTGAAACCCAATACCCAGTGTATTGTGTTGTCTGAAGCCAAGTGCACTGCATTGTGGGCTAGCAAAAAAATCTCAAAAATCACCTGCCTTGCTCTCTCGCTAATAATAATAATAAATTCACATTATAAATAATGCGAAAGGAGACATAAGAGGTTAACCCTATCAAGAATATCCCCTAACATAGAATTGGAATTTAGAAATGTTGATCCTAACTGACTAACAAAACCAGAGGAATCAGATAAAAACCCTCAACTCAACTTGGAGGAAGTACCCAAGCCGAGGATTGAACCCACCACCCATTGGGATCTCAGCGGTGAGAGGTGAGCGAATTACTGCAATGCCACCCTGACCCATGCTGCTTAAACCTTGCTTCACTGCAGCAGCAATTATATACTCACTGTGTCCTCAGCTTCTTGGAGTATTTATCCCCACACATCACAGTCTCATCTGTAGTATCCCTTAATTTCCTTAGCTTTGCTTCAGCTGTTACATCAACACTTAAAACAATAATAAACCAACATTAACATAACTGGACATAAGACTTACATTGAGTAATGACAAAGTATTATATGTCCTTATTTCAAGTTGGGGGGGGGGGGGGGGGGGGGGGATAAAGCCTTTGTAAATTACAAGGGGTGTGGTTCCATTTCGCAGTATTGTTGAGGGTTGATTATTAAACAATGTTTTTAATTATAAAACTTATAGCTTACTTTTCATTTTCATCATCGTCATCAATCCATTTTGGTTGTCTTTGAGTTACATTATCTCTGTTTGATTCGAAGTCGTCTTCCTGATAGGCAGTTAATTGCTAGAGTTTTAGTTTTAACATGTATTAATTGTTATTATTCAGACCTAAACATACCTCATCAGAGTCACTTTTTTTCACAAATGGCTTCTTATCTTGTACAGAGAAGATATCTAGATTGTTGGCTTCCCCAAACAACAACTTTTCTAAATCTTTCTCGACATCTTCGCTATCATCGTCTATTACTGCCTTTTTCTTTTTGGATTCTTCATTGATCTTTGGTTCATTTAGTTCAACAGCTCTCTTTGCCTTTCTTCGGAGCATGTTAGTCAAATTCACCAATACTTCTTGTTAATCGACTATAAAATTAACCTCCATGTGTAAAGCACGTTCAGCTAATGCATGTCACCGAGCCTGCAACAAACACGTGAGGCTGGTCAGCGGAAATAGATAACCCTCCCCCACCCTCTCCCCCATGGTGGCTAAAACTATTTCAATATGGCGGATGAACAACAAAGAACAGTCGAAAGGCAAAGGCAAAGCTAACAATTATTTTGCTTCAATGGCAATGGCAAAGCCTTAATATAAAATACTGTACTTTTTGGCATGAGGATTTTTGAATAAATGTCTAACGTGTCAGGGCTTCGAAAGTGCTGGTCGGACTTGGCTTATGGCAACAGCATCGAACAAGAACAAGATGCTGTATTTCTCTTTACTGCTTCAAATAATCTACAACCTACAATCGAAAAATTTGCATTTTCAGATCTGAATGATGATGTCGAAGAAACAATATATCTTGAAGAACTTGACTGCAAAAGTAAAAATCAAAGGATTTCAGTTGAAGTCAAAGAATCAACATTTAAGCTTAATCTTTTTGATATTCTTCCTGACGAACTAATAATAGAAATACTTTCATTTGTGCCATTAAAAGAATTGTGTTTAACCGTACCACTTGTATGTAAAACGTGGAGAGACATTGCAGTATCACCAATACTTTGGCAACATTTGGATTTCAGTGAAACAAAATTTCTCACCTCTGAGACTTTGACCTACATCATTTGCACAAAATGCCCACTCTTAAAAAGGCTTAGTTTGAGATGTAGAGGTGAGCTCTCAGAATATGAAATGCTTACTATTGCTAAGGCATGCCCATTGCTTCAGAAATTATCTTTATCATTTTGTGGTCAAATAAACAAGGCAATTGTTTCACTGTTTGCAAAATATTGTCCAGAATTACAAGACATTAATATGGAAGGTTGTGATATCACTGATGATTGTTTAAATCAGTTGACTGTATTGCCCCTCAAAAAGCTTAGTGTCTCTCATTGTGTACATTTGTCAGATGATGGCCTTAAGATGATTACAACCAAGTGTAACTATTTGCAGTCAATTAACTTTGATGGTATCCAATGGATAACAGATGATGCTATTTATGTATTGGTGGAACATTGTTATACACATTTAGAGAAGCTGTGGTTGGATGGTGCTAATATAACAGATGACAGTGTAAAAGCAATTGCAAGATGTAAAAATCTAAAGTAAGTAATTTTGGGAGTACGAGTCAACTGACATGTACATGTAGTTAGAATACTACATGTATACTTATTGACTGAGTAGGAGGGCCGGACGGAAAAATATTTGGCTGTAAGTCATGGCCGTACAGAATGACCTTGAGACAAATATTTTCTAGTCCGGCCTGACCTAACTCAGTCAATAAGCATTTTATTATATGACCTGACAAATAATTTTGCACACTTTTATAGAGAACAAATGAATTGAAATACAAACTCTTTTAATAATTGAAATTAAAAGAAAAAAAAGCAACAAAGTGGGGTAGAAAAAAAAACAAAAAACAGCAACCATGCAAGCTTGATTTGGATTTGGTTATCACAGATATTAACCATAAATGTGTAAACATATTTTACATTCACCTGAAATGGTGCTTGCTTGTAACACCTCTATGCCTTATTTAAGAGGATTCTGTCATAAGCAAGACAGTTGTGCCACTCGTACATGTATTTGGATTTAACATTATCAAATATGGATGTTAGCTTTCCTATAATTCATCATTTTGTATGTGCTACTACTACAATGTACATGTAACACTTTTACATTTGAGTCCCCGAGTACCCATGCAGACAAACTATTCTTCCATCTGGCCCCAGTTTAAAATTGTAATTCAAAATCACTTGAGTTTCAAAAAGAATCAATTTGCACACTTTTTAAAATTAAATTTGATTGGTCCAATCTCTGTCAATTAAGTGGGCTATGCTGGAAGGGGGATTTTTTAAATTATAGGTTTGTGACTGACTCTTGTTCAAAGTGCTTCCTTTAGCTTGAAATCAGTAAAGTTGCATCACTGGCTACATGCTATTAGACTTTGTGCTTTTCAAATGATAACTTTGCATGTATATTTCATGTATAGGGTATTCAGCTTATCATTTTGCGATAATCTATCTGATGAAATACTCACTTGGATCAAACAAATGGAACAGCTACACACTTTAAGACTCAAAAAGGGGGTTGATTTCTCTGCAAAGGCCTTGCAGGAACTGTTTATTGGACTTCATGTGAATGTAATGGAGAACCCAACTGGTCTTTTACACCTCTATCTTCCTGAATGTTCAAATCTGGATGATGAAGCTATCAGAGTTCTAGCTGAGAGGTACTAGCTGTTCTTTATATACATACCCTCTTTCTTTCTTTCTTTCTTTGAATCAAGTCTTCTCCTAATCAGTTTTTATTGTTGATACGGTTTATTCTTTTTGTATTTCAGTTTTCCTAACCTCCTCACACTTGATCTTTCGTGGTGCTGGGACATTACTGACCATGGATTTAGGCATATCATATTAAATTGCAGTCATATGCAGAGTATGACAATTTGTGGTTTGAGAGAAATCATCGGAGATTGTCTCCTTGACCTTCCAAAGTTGATGCCTCATCTAAAGCATTTAGATGCTAGTCAGTGTAACAAAATGTCAGATGAGATCCTTTTTGAGTTGGTTGATACTGTTCCTAAAATAACAGTAATAAATTATTACTGTGAAAAGCTTCAACTAAAATCGTCATCAAAACATGGATTTTGACTTCATATCACTGTCGATGGTATAGGTAAGCTCAATTCCCAAGTTTGGAGGCATTATATTTATTATTATTCACAAAAGACAAAGTGAATATTCACCTGTTTAATCATACACACACACACAAAATTATGACAGTCTTATAATTGGAATATAAATAAGTCTAAAATTACAAGGTGAATAATGTAATAATAAAAAATAGTGAATAATAACACATTAATCAGTAGACGTTCATAAATAGCAACAAAAATTATATATATGTATATTTAACAAATAAAACACATTTACTGTGTTTGCACAGGCTAATGCAAACCCGAGATGCTGTTGGGAGAATTCAAGAAAGGTCAGTGCAAACACGAGCCGCCAGGCGAGTGCTTGCACCTGCTCGAGAATCCCGGGGGGGGGGACTCCCTATATCGAGGTGGTAGGGGGGCTCGGCCGGCCTTTTGGAAACGAACCCTAAAAGGTACGCATAAATTA
>JAUUIK010153025.1:0-12053 GCA_032270385.1 Urticina crassicornis | reverse complement strand
ACTATGACATACCGCTCTGTATTTCATAGCAATGGTGTGCTCTGATTGGCTGAGATGTAATGTTTATAGGATAATAATATATATATATCAGTGTTTAGTATAATTACACAGGTGAATATAAATATTTTCCGCGCACTGATTGGTTTAAAATTTCGTTATATTTCAGTCTCGCTGTAGAGGTCTTGCACCACCACGTGACGGCAGCTATGTTGGATGGCAGGAACAATAAAATATATTTACACGAGAATGAATTCAATTCCTCAGGGGAAAGAGATTTTATTGGTGTGCCGTCCAACATGGCTGCGTTCACGTGATCGTGCAAAACCTCTATATTCACCGCGCGGCGAAGGTATAGCTCGAGCATGCGGACTTTCCATTGCTTTTTCTATATAGTTTTATATATAATTCTGTATTTTATTCATTTATTTAGTTTTATTTAGTTCGGTCTAAGTAGCACCTTGTGTGCTATATTTTCTACTGAGGATAAATAAAGATCTTTTTCCAGTTTTTTCATTTTCTTTTTTAGTTTCTCTGATATTCACCTGTGCAGTTATACTAAAACAATTGTTGAATATTATGTATAACTATATCTTTGACTAAAAGTCGTCCTGTCGTTAATTCTTTAAAGGTACTACAATTCGTGGCTCGAAGTTGCCGAAGAGAATGACATGCCATCAGAGAGCGAAGAAAGTCTGAGTGACCAAGTCAACAAAAAGCCTGCGATAGATCCACAACAGAGCGAGGACTCGCTTCTAAATCTAAATAAATTTGAAGCCCCGAGTGCTATCAAGGAAGATAGCAACGAAGACGACTCCTGGTGCAGTGACGGAGCTGAAGATGGAAATTCTGGTTCCGATTTATCTGAAGGTTTGTCAGTTATGACAGTTCCTCTCGCTGACAGGGAGGAAAAACGTACTGCGCATGTCAATCAGCCTGCCGAAAAAAAAGTAAAATATAACTAAATCATTGAAAAACGTGGAGCATAGTTTTCTAGACTGTGTGACCTGCAACAGAGACAATGAGTAAGTTTGGAGGTATATATTTCAATAAACTAGCTCTCCTCGAAGATTTAAGATTGGCCGAATTGTTTTCACTTTGGCAAAGGAAAAAGCTCGATCATTACGATAGCTTTTCAATAAAACTAACTAATTGCATAACCCTCTTTTCTCCGACGAAGGACTAACGTCCGAAACGTCAGTTAAGTATTTCCTCATTTTTATATACGGTGTTCCAATTTACCTTGAACCATCATTATAATTGCATAACATTGACTGCCGACCTTCTGTCAACCAGGCCTTTAGTTCGCGCATGGTCAATACGTTTTTCCACACTGTCCCTTCGCGCTATATTGAAAGGTAACCAGGCCTTTGCATCACAGCGAGGCTGGCGTTAATCTTGCGATGAAAGAGGCGTGAGAATGATCGTTAAACGTGTTAAAGATGGTTCCAGTCTAGCTTTGTTGCAAAGGTTTCGTTACCATGGTTACCTATTTATATCTGATCCCATTTCGTTCCCTAGATAACGCACAGGTCATGCCGAAAAAGAGTTCCCCCAAAGGCTCGTTCTTCAGCAGCAAATCAGGAGGTTCCTCAGAGGGCATTGTGTTTGAATCCATGCTGCAGTTTGGAGACTTGTTGGATACTGAGGTAATATAATATAATGACTTCTATACACCTTGGGATACCTGTGGAAAAGGAGACACGTTTACAGTCTCTCTCCAAAAGCTGCTGAAAACGAAAGCTACAAAAAATACCATTGGGATTCCTGCGGGATAATATTACTACCAGAATCCTCAGTTTTCGTAGTTTCTTTTGTTATTTTAATTCAGACCATTTTCTTGGTACTCTCAGAGGAGTTAAAATAGTTGAATACGAAAAATAATTCGAAAATGATTCTGGTAGTAGTGGTATCGTGACGACATAAGGGGAACGGTCCATAGAGCTGTTAAGTGTGACGTCGGTGGTGCGAAAAACAACTTCCGGGTCCAAATAGAAAAGCGATACTATTAAGATTTTTCTGACTTTTTTCTTCATAGCAGGATTTGTTGTTTATATATCTGATTGTTGCAGAAAGAGGAAAACCTTTGTAAAAATGATTGTAGGTAAAAGCTATGGCTGTATTCTAGCGTTTTTTTTTTGTGCGCTTGGACCCGGAAATACATCACAACTTAAAAGCCCTATACAGCTGTTAAGTGTGGCATCATTCGTATGAAAAACGACTTCCGGGTCCAAATTAAAAAGCGTTAACGTGGAGATTTTTCTGACTTCTTTCTTCATAGCCGGATTCTCTGTTCATATATCTGATTGTTGCTGGTAGAGGATTAGTTGTAGGAAAAGGTTATGGCTATAGTTTAGCGATCTTTCTATGCGCTTGGACCCGGAAATACGTCACAACTTAACAGCTCTATTTCAAGATGACAGCTGAGTGGAAGTGGTTATCAGTTTAACTTGTTCAATATTTGAGTATTAACTTCTGAATTTGTTTGTTAGTCCGAGGATACTGACGAAGGCCAAGACTGGCAGGTTGGTCTAAGCACAGAAAACAGCGATGATATTGGTCTTCATTATTTGTACATCCAGATGGAATACTGTGAGATGAGTACTTTACGTTATCTCATAGACGAAGGATTGTACAAAGAGAGAGACCATGTCTGGAGGCTGTTGAGAGAGATTGTTGAGGGTCTTGCACATATCCATTCTCAGGTATATTTATCCTATAAATAAAATCAATAAAACTGTCTAACGTTTGTTCTGAGAGTGAAGGGAGATTTGCTTGCGTTCGTGAAGCCATTTTCATAAAATTCTGCTTTGAAAAAAACAAATATTATTTTATGCAAATATTTGTATTGTGGCGGCCGCGTCGAGCGAATCTAGAAAAAAGGGCGGGAAACATTTTTTACAGCATTTTGATTGTTTTCTACAAACTATGAAATACCGCTCTAATTTCACCTTTACCTCGTAGACTCTTTTTTTTTTACTGAAAAAATGGTAAGGACGAAGCCATTGTTAGCAGGATAAAATCCAACGAATAGGAGGTTTGCATGATGGCGTCATTTTACTACCACTACCAGAATGCTTTGCCTACTTTCTTTTCTTAGTTAATTAGTACTGATTGTCTTACTATTCTCATGAGAGAATAAAAACCTGAATAAGAAAGAAAATTCGCAAAGCATTCTGGTAGTGGTAGCCAAATGACGCTATCATGCAAACCTATTTTTGATTTAAACCATGCGTCCACTAGAACAACTGAAATGCTTTAAAGCCAAACTCTTTGGAGATTTATCTTTTGATATGCACTCTACTTTGATATACCGAGTTAGTCTCCCTCAATCAATCAACGGTTGTCCCAATTCAAATATTTGGGGAATAATATAACTTTCTTTAGTAATTCAATCAGCCAGTTTCTCCAAACAGCGTGCGTTAGATGTATGCGAGCCCTTTTGTCCTGAGTCCCGCCGTAGAATGTTCACGCAGGACTTGTTCTTTTTGCTGTTTGAATGCCTTCAAAACGTTTTTTTTTTGCTTTGTGGAGACGCCTAAGATAATTAAGTTGTTTTGAAATTCATATTTTTATAATATCACAACCAACAGGGAATCATCCATCGAGACTTAAAACCTGTCAACCTTTTTCTCGATGCCAATGGCCATATAAAAATTGGTGACTTCGGTCTAGCAACCACACATGGTATCACCCGTGGTGAACCCGCACCAGATATGTATGCAGCCACAGAAAACACTGCACCTGACGCGAAAGAATCCTCAACAACTGCGGAGGGAATGACTGGAAAGGTGGGGACCACTTTATACGTTGCGCCTGAACTTGCTAAGGGAACTGGAAGACTCAAGTACAGCCAGAAAGTTGATCTTTATAGTCTTGGAATTATTTTTTTCGAGATGTGTTATCGACCACTCGAAACTGGCATGGAAAGGGTGAAGATGCTTGGCAATATCAGGACGGTAAGTTTATTATTATTGTTTGCTGGAATCATTTTAGAATTTTGGAGAAATCCATACCCCGTTCAAAGTTCATATCAATCCATATCCTATCCATATCCTATCCATATCCTATCCATATCCGCAAAAATCAACATTTCCATATTCCAATTGCATTCAGTGGATTAAGAGCCACTCTTTGGAAATGCCACTGTTAAATTGCTTTTTTGTTTGTGTCTGTTTGTTTGTGTGTTTGTTTGTTTGTGTGTTCGTTCGTGTGTCTATAATCCTATCCATATTTAAATTTTCTTCGAAGAAGTGTTTACTCTATATCCATCGTACTACCCTAAGAAAAAAAATGTGATTTTCTCCACAACAACAAAAAAAACCACAATACTCTTAATACTTTTAAAATCTCTTTTACAGAGTAAAATCAAGTTTCCTGAAGATTTTAACAAGAAGCATTTGTCTAAAGAAACCGTTGTTCTGAACTGGCTTCTTCAACATGATCCTGCTGATCGCCCATCGTCACAAGAACTTCTTCAAAGCCACTACATCCCACCCAAACTAGAAGACCACCAACTGGATGAAGTTCTCAAACATACCTTAGCGTCTACCAACTCTACTCGGTATAGACGTCTAATGACAGCCATGTTCTCGCAACAAGTGAATCTAGTATTTGACGTCACGTATGATATAGAAATCTTAAAAGCTGCCAACAGTGCAAGAGCTGTTCTAGCACAGCAACTCGTTCACGACACCCTCAAGGGGATCTTTACTCGCCATGGTGCTTTGAGGATACGAACACCTTTATTAATGCCCCGGACGCACACTGTGGATGCGATAGAATCAGCTGTGACGGTGGTAGACCATAGTGGTGGTGTCGTTACGTTACCCTATGATCTACGTGTTCCTTTTGCACGTTATATAGCACGCAGTGGCTTGACCCATGTTAAACGCTTTGATGTTGGTTGTGTTTATAGGGACCGGAAGATCTTAGGCGCACACCCAAAAGAACTTTACGAGTGTGCCTTCGATATAATTTCACCTACGTCAGAAGGGAATGTACCTGATGCTGAAGTAATTTTATCTGTTGCGGAAATCATTCGAGAGTTTCCATGCCTTGCCGAGCGTAACTATTTCATTCACATGAACCACGTAGGGTTATTAAAGGCAGTTTTGACCTCGTACGGAGTCCCCGAAGAACGACACCAGGAGCTCTTCACCATCCTACAAGGAGCACAAAACGAAAGGCTTCGAAATGAGCAAATAAATGAATTCCTCGAGGGAGTCCAGGTACCAGAACGCTCCATCGCTGCCTTTTACGGATTTCTTTACTTTGAAGGTCCAGTAGATAAAATTCGCGAGCATATCCTTGGCGTTCTGAAAAGACGTACCCAAGCGAGCTCAGACGCTCGACAAGCCCTTCAAGAACTACAGTCGGTCGTTTCTCACTGTGCAACATTCGACGTGAAACTCTCAATTGTTATCAAGACGACATTAGTGTACAACATTCAGCATTACTCAGGCATTATCTTTCAAGTCGTTGCCACAGATAACCGGAAGTTGAAACGTGGGCGCGTTGATATTCTTGCGGCTGGTGGACGTTATGATAAACTTGTTGCTCACTTCCGGCATGGAAGTGAGGCCCACCAGTGCCCAGGCGCCGTTGGAGCGAGCATCGCAGTAGAAAAAATCGTATCTGCTGTGTCTTCCGACGTGGAAGTAACCCTTCCCTGCGCCTGCGATGTTTTAGTCTGTTCAGCAAGTCAAACGTCGATGTTGAATGAGCGCATGCGTATTGTGCGTGAACTGTGGGCTGCTGGGATTCGAGCTACGCTCATGTACAACTCACCGGCTCAGTTTACTTTAGAGGACATTCAGGACTATTGCAAAGAAGCTGGAATACCACACCTTGTATTTTTAAAAGAAAACGATCCTGGCGTTGTCAAAGTAAGTTGCAGACACGTTAAATACACTAGTTTCACATAACCATGATGCTTTTCGTTTTGGCTCATTTATCTCATGGGACGATTCACCGATTGACCCCTAGCCATCACGTGGTGTACTTGATGTTACGGTCACGAAAATGTTCGGACATTGTTGTTCGCAATGCCGTGGTATGGACTCTTATTTACCACGGGTAATCAACCAATCAGAAAGCGAAATTCTCAACAGTCGTGGTAAAAATGAATTTGGCTGCCAAACGTAAACATTCCAACGTGAAACTCGCTACATTGAGCCATATTTGGAGAAAGTCTGACAGTTGTTGAAGTTGATACGTTGAAATGTTGACGTTTGGCAGCCAAAATCTCGTGCCAAAAGTATGCGAATACACTAAAAGTGGTCAACCAAATACATGTGGGCGTGGTACTGTAATACCACATTGTACTCGCTGCTAGGAAGTCTGGTGGTACAGACATTGATCTTATATCTGAAAAATATTCTGGAATCTAATTGGCTGAAAGCAGCCCAGTTTTCGCTTAATTCAGTTCAAACTTAAATTAAGTGCAATATAAGGGTTGCTATGGCAACAGGAACGACTGAGGGCTTTATTTGTTGTTGTTTACGGAAAGCTTGATCATTGGAAGGTTATCTTTCTCTAAAAGTAATCGCAATGGGCTCCGTAAAATTAAGGTGTAATGTCGCTTTGTGTTTCCAAATTGCACAATTTTCTAATTGTCGCTTCGCGACTCGGGCAAGTTGTTGAGACTTTGCGGAAAACACGTACGCGTGAAATTAATCCTTAATTTCCTCCCCCGTTACATGTACTTAAATGAGCTTTTTGAGTAAAATGAGCTTTTGGACGCTTCTTCAAGGAGCTTTGTGAATCTTTACTACTCTAAGTGACAGCACTCACAAAGCTTCATTTCAATAGTTTATTTTCCCTCGTAAGTAGTAATTTACATGTTTGCAGCTGCTGCTCACCCCTCCCCCTGCAGGTTCTTTTTTTCTGAATAGGGGAGGGGTGAGTAGCGGCTGTACACAAACTAACAATAATTTACATGTTTATATACAGCTGTTTGCTCACTCCACCCCTACGGGGTTTTTTTTTTCTAAATGGGGGAGGAGTGAGTAGCGGTTGTACACAGGCTAACAATACTTTACACGTTTAAAGCTGCTGCTCACCCCACCCCCTACGGGATTTTTTTTCTGAGTGGGGGCGGGGTGAGTAGTGGCTTTAGAAATGGTATAAACGTTTAACCAGCGTTGTTTTTAATTAAGGTCGTATCAATAGAAAAAGACAAGATCACAAAATCCTTGGTGTCCACCAAAGACCTACTAGAGCACTTACAAGCAAAAATCAGTAGTCGGACCGAAGCAACGGGTGACTCTATTACCTCAAATACAAAACCCACAGGCAACCCAAGCACCACCGATCACTCGTCGTTCTCCTCCACAGACATACATGTGTCGTTCACAACACAAGAAAAACTCCAATGGAATATTAAGAAGCGTTATGAAAGTCAAATGATGGCCAAGATAGGACCCGTGGTACATCAGATCCGACAGCACATCAGCTCGAAGAGCGGAGTGGAAGTTATTGGGGTGAGTTTCCTGTAATTTTTTTTTTTTTTTTTGCCAAATACACATGATTACATAAGATATTAAAATAACTAATAGCTATAGATTTTACAATGATTAATATAGATATTACAATAAGTTTATATAATAGCGAAGCGCACGGATGACGTCGAATTCATGTTTGTCCGACTTTATAACACATTTTTGCGTTTCCAACAAAAGAGAATGGCTCATTAGAAATCCCTCGAGAATAAATTTTGGTTTGTTTGTCCGCATTTTGGTTTGTAAATAGTAACTGTACGCAGCGCTATTTACAATATACAAATGAAAATAAAATATGTACTCAGGGAATATTACTACTAGTTACAATATAAAAAAATATATATATATAAAATTGGCAAGGGTATCATATGGCTTATAAATAAGAGATCCCATTAATAGTTTGTAACAAATATGTCTAACAATATATATTAGCAAAGCCAAGTCAAGTGATATGAAGAAAAATTATAATGATATTTATTATATTTTATCGGATACCCAAAAAGTTGCATAGATAATGTTTTTGTTAAATATGGAGGTAAAGAGGTAAAGAGTTCCAGATCTTGGGTCCTTGATGTAGAATTGTGAATTGCTTAATATTTGTACGACAGGAATGAGAACGATAATGAGAGCATTTCTGGTATTATAATTGTGTAATTCGTTATGTTTAATGAATACATTTCTGAAGGATAACGGAAGTAGTCTGTTGTGATATAAAAACATAAAACGAGCAATAGAAAGAGAGTTTAGATTAAATATGTTTAGTATACCAAGAGTTTGGAATAAAGGTTCTGTATGCGCACGATAATCAGCAGAGGTAATAACTCGTACTACACGTTTTTGGAGAATATGTAATCTTTTGAGGTTAGTATGGTAAGTAGATGACCAAACTATATTGCAGTAGTTAAGATATGGATATATCAGAGAATAATAGAGAGATAATTTTATTTTGGAAGTCAAGATAGAAATCAGCCCAATGGAAATTTTCCAGTTGCAGGCATAATTTATGTGATTTTTCCAAGATAGGTTTTCATCTATGTATACTATATATAAAAGTTACTGCCTTCTAAGCGGCTGTAATACAGAGAAAAGCAATATGTGCGATGACCGACATTGAATAAGTTTATATGTTTTACCGATTCAGTACTCCAGCCGGGTTGACCTTCAGAAGAATGCCAAGGTCAACCAATCAGATACAAGAATTCTGACAGATATTTAGATTAGTATTCGCTTGAACTCACATGGAAAATCAGTGCACACTAAAATATATTAAATAGAAGTCCGTCATTTCACACATGTAAAGCGCCTTAGAATATATCCACATATATAAGTGCGCTATATAAATTCAATATCACACAAACAATTTCTTCTGCAACTTGTTTCACTACAGCATTGTGTTTTGAGTTGTACAAAAATTTGCACCATGTCACAAGGCTTTGTATATTTACATATTTTTGTATTTTTTACATATTTTATATTTACACCATTATTAAATTGTATTTTTTGAAACCTTCAGAACAAGAAGTATCAGATCTTTTTGAAGAACTTTTTGATGAGGTAAGATGTAAAGCAATATTGTAATTATGGTTTGGTTCGTCCATAGCAACAGTGACTGACCTGTTTTCTTTTGTAGTATGATGACGATGGAAGTCTGGGAGAGGATAGTGCGCTATGGAGTGCTAGGTAAGTCTGTTGCCTTGTTTTAATAAATTAATGTTGTCTACATACAAGTACAAGCTTTATAATAACACCACTTGAAGGGCTTTCATTAAGTTTTAGATTAGAAGGATAAGTAGGCAGCTGTATGAAGATGTGGTTCCAAAAAAAATATCCATAGAAATTCCAAGTAGCCAGTAACTCAAGGACTTACACCTGCCGGGGTAATGCCGGTAGCCAGCTTTTAATGAAATTGGCAATTGAGCACAACATTTTAGTCTCCAAAAATAATGTTTACGATGGACTGGCTTGGATATTAAAGAAATAGAAAACATGTCTGTGTGCTGTGTGCAGTTGTAAAACACACTGGGATTTGTCAGAACACGAGTGTTGAGAAGCACGACGTGAAGCAGAGTGCTTCTCCAGACTTTTCGAATGTTCTGACAACTACATGTTGACAGGAAGCCATTGAGAAGTGTTACATGTACTGTGGGCAGTTATAAAGCACACTCGCTACAGCCAATCTGATCACATGTAATATGTTGGCTATTATATAATATATATATATATATATAATGTTCTGGATACTTTTTTTTGACAGAGCTTTACTACTGGAAAGTGAAGGCCAAAGTGATAAAGATGTTACACTGTTTACTGAAGAGCAAAGAGTACAACTGTCTACACAGATGAATCAGGTATAAGACAAGATATCCCAGTGGGAGGGGGAGGCATGAATCAGGCTAAGACAAGATGTCCCAGGGGGAGGGGGAGGCATGAATCAGGTAAGAAAAGATGTTCTGGGGGGAGGGGAAGAACAAAACTGGGTTTAAATCTTGATTTGTTTTCTACACCATCTTTAGCACCTACAGATTTTGTCTCAGATTTGCCTGTTATCTCGAGAGGATTCAACTCTTCAAGACGAGGCATACATTTGTCGCCAGTATATCAATGAGCTACAAGGTTTTAGTGAAAGAGCATCATCAGCTCACCTTGTGATGGCCTTGGGAAGTGGTTGCCCTAATACATCCACGTTTGAAGTACCAGGACTTGCAGAAGCTGTCAGGTATGTAGAAACGTGTGAGTGTGCTCAGTTTAGAAGAGGGAAGGTGGTTTCTAATAAACACTTAAACAGTTTTTCAAAAAACTTGCCTCTATTGATAGTTCCACAGCCCCATGTTACGTCCATAATTCTTTCCTTCTTTCTAATACGAGAAAGCCAGACTCATTAGGGATGCTTTTCTGAAGGGTCCTCTAATTATACAGTAACAGTAGTATCAATTCGTCATAGCTGGTTTAAATTTACAGCAGTCTGAAACCATTGACATCTGTTATATTTTAGGATTGCAAAGGAGACTTTCAATGCAGTCAAACGTCCTCGTAGCCCACGAAAACATTCTGCAATAGCTTCCACAAGTACCAAGAATAAACCTCAACGACCAAGTCTTCCTTCTGTGTCATCCACTAACCAGGCAATCATGGCAAACTCGCCTTTATTTAAACGTGAAGAACTTTTGCCACGTTATGGATTTACCTTTAAGGATCCAAACGGAATAAAAGATCCTTCCTGTCTAAGGGTCAAATTTACCGAGACAGAAGATAATTTACTGGCTCTCGGAATGAAGCAATTCCAGAGGAATTGGAAGTTGATTCAGACTCATTTGCTTCCTGTAAAGACACCCAAACAGCTTCAAATTCGCTGCAAAAATCTTCTTTCAAACAGAGCTAATAACAATGTTGTCAAACATCTTCGCCAGACTGATACTGTGTGGAAGTTGCCTGCTAAAGTCAAAGTTAATTTTTCTCCAGGTGAGGTCTTGTTGATGTTGTAGGGAGGAGGTAAGGTCTAGTTACTGTCATGGAAGGGTGCGGTAGGGTCTAATTACTGTAGAGGTTGTGGGGAGGGGGGGGGGTGGGTGAGGTCTAACAACTGTAGTGGGAGTAGAGGGTAAGGTCTAACAACTGTAGAGGGGGGAGGGGGTAATGTCTAACAACTGTAGTGGGGGGAGGGGGTAAGGTCTAACAACTATAACAGGGGAGAAAAGTTGTGAACCAGCACATTACATCAATGTATTTCAATATTTTATCAACAGAAAGTGGTAGAAGGCATTCAACCTCTGATGCCCCTGACTGGTTGATATCATATCGACAAAAAACAAAACCAACTCGTAAACAAATACCTCCAAAACCAATGACACTATTTCCCAAACAACAGCTGTTCCCAGCTCGAACAGAGCCTTTGAAATCAGCTGTTACGAGCAATATCCTAAATAAATCAGCAGTAGACACACATACCTCTAACTGTAGCATAAGTAAGGAAACAGAAGCAAATGATACTAGTAGTCTAAAATTGGTTAGGGCGTGTCCAACACCCCCTCCGATGTCAACAGTACTTACTCAGAAAGTGGATGACGAAATTCACTCTAAACTAACTATACGTGAAAGAGAAAACGCGAACAGTACAGAAACGAACTTAAACAACGAGGAAAACAAAGACATGGCAACACAGGAAACGTTGGACGTCAATAGTAAGACTCCACCTGCACCACGCAAAACACAAAACAGCAAAGACAATCAACATGTGAGAAAGGAAAATACTTTTACAAGCTCTGTAGGTTCAGAAACAGTGGCGCCAAAGGAAGACAGCGAAAAAGAGAAGGAAAAAAATGCGAAAGGAACAATATCATCTTCTCAGAATCAACTGGGAAATATTGATGTGGATCTTGACACAAGGTAAGCTTAAAGTGCTACTTGGACGAAAATCGTTCCACAATTAAAACTCTCTCATTCGAGCTGAAACTTTGCTGAAATAATCTTTAATACATTGTGGGAAGCATGGGTGGTGTTGCGGTAATACGCTCGCCTCTCACCGCTGTGGTTCCAGTGGGTCGTGGGTTCGATCCT
>JAUUIK010152913.1:6439-22719 GCA_032270385.1 Urticina crassicornis | reverse complement strand
TATATACACAAAAACCCGATAAATGGGTTTGATAGTGTTAGAAAGTCTTTCTCACTGGTTTCCTGGAACTCGGCAAACTTATTTCTGCAAACTGAGGAAGCACCAAGTATCGAACTGCGTTATAAGGTGGTTGTTTCAGTTAATAAAGGATTTTATTACACATTAAGGGTTGATATCCGTGTGATAAAGCCGTATGAATAAAAACGATATCTGCAGTGAAGTGATACGATATGCTCGCTCGTTCGCGATATGATAGGGAAAACTCGTGAATAAAAACGATATCAAGCTCTTAAAATGTGATCATCTCTATATAATGAATCAAACAGACTGACAGATGTGCGCTGAGTGACGTAAATCGCGGAAAACCGCTATTGAGTCAGTCCGGCATCTTTTTCTCAGGATGTCGCTCGCATCCAAATTTGTGAGAGCTTGAAAGGACCACAAAGTAGAAAAAAGTACAATTTAAGGAAATACAAGCATGACAACCGAGAAAAACACCGAAATTCATTGTGGTAAAAAAAATCAGTCCGAAATACTTTCTTTTCCTCATCCCGGTTCATCTGCTTTAACTTGACATATTTCGATTAGTGCGCAATCCTGAGAAAAAGGTCTTTAGTTGTCACCTAAATATAACCTTGTTTGTAGACAACCAGAATGGCTACCCGATTTTGCCGCGGTTGAGTTGACGTCGCTCGTAGCGGCTTATTAAAAAGTGAAAGTCGTCCATTCTTGACGTCTTCAGGGAGCGAGGGAGATCAGACGGGAGCGAAGCGCTAAGGGTCACTCTTAATAACTACTCTTCACAATACTGGTTGGCCTACACTGATTGCTAAATTCATAAGCATACCCATAAATGCCGGGCCCATATATATATATATACAGTGCGACATTAATACAACTTGTTTTTGAATCTACATAATTTATTTGGTTTACCAATGTTACTAGTATTTACAAGGGTTGATGAAAAATCTTTTAAAACACATCTGCTTTTATATATATATATAAAAGAATAAGTTCAATAGTAAACAAAAAAAAAGGTTTTAAAGAATTTAAAACAAATTTATGTTTGTGTCTGTCTCTGCGTCTGTCCAAATAAGGTACCATTTAAAACAGCCACAGCCCGTTAACCCTCTCGGGGGGAGGGATTGAAAAAGGCGATACGTTATACCCCCTGATGACCCTTTTTAAAATGGATTATCTCTCTCTCCTACTTTTATGTGGGTTAACTATGGCTAAAAGAAATATGAAACTGCCTTCGTTGAACACACACGTTCATTGTACTTTGCTTTTTTAGTTCTCCTCAGAAAATTTACTCCTTATAACGCAATGCAATATTTTTAACTTCCCGCCCATGATTAACCACTGACTATGGGGAGGAGGAAACACACCATCATGTTCAAAAGCCTTATAAAGGCTTTCCAGATAGTCCATACCTGTCGATACCAACAACACGTTATCAAACTTAGATAACACTAAAAATACAAATACCGAATACAAGACCTTTATAAATATCCCGGGCGAACAAAGTTGCAGTATCTGACGCCCAACTAAGCGTATTATACACACAGAGGCGGTACAAAAATGTGATTACAAATAATTGTTTTTTAAACTCTGGATTTACTCGTCTTTTAAGCGTCTTTTAAGGTTTCGCAATGGTTTTGCAATGGATCAAGAAGAATGAAGCTGAATAAACTGTCGAATAACCCCGTCTCTCTTTCATCATTTACAGGTGTAAGTCGTGACATTTTTACTGCAAACTTTACATCGTACTTCACAACACCAATAAAACTTGCACTTGCAACGTTTCTCTACATTTTCAACTTTCGTATTGTATCCTTTTTTGCAGCAGAGCAGTTTGCACCCTTCTGTACCTGGTGCATCTTTGATACACTTTCTCCCGCGTGTTCCGAGCGTTCCCTCTTTGGGATTTCGTAAACAAAAATCTGGCGATGACTCTAAGAACACGAGGTCACTTTTTAAGGGTAGTACTGGTCCTCTATTTGCGCGCCTATTTCTCGGCTTTTTAGAAAGGAGCGCTCGGCCTTCTTTTCTTTTGAGTTCCACTTGCACTGCGGCGTCGTATTTGTCGTGCAAAGCATTGCCAACTTCACGGAATTTACCTAGTTCTCTCCAGCACGTCTTTATGCTACAAGACCCAGAGACGCCATGACATTTGCATTCAATGAAAGTCGTGTCATCGACAACCTGGCGAGTAATCAATAAGAAAGGTTTTTTTATTGGGCGTTGAATGAAAGATTAGCCAAGATAATGATTTCAAGAAATTTGGGTCATTCACGTTTTTGGGCTGGATACATAAAGGCCAATCAAAAAGACACTCACTCAAGCAGATGTAATTGTTGCGTGTATGAATGAATGAACGTTTCCGGAATAAAATTAAATTGTATGACAAAAATAATCTTTTAATTCTATTTATTCATTGCTAACAATATTACGCTTCACATTCCACAGTGGGCCGGCATCTTTGTCATCGACCATGTGAGACATTTGATTGGTTAACTAACATATCACCATATAAGGTTATTATATTACGTACCAGTCTACCAGCTTCGTTGTTATGTAGATTCATCAAGGTTCTAGCGTGTTTCTTTAATCTATCTGTAGCAGGTTGATGTTCCTCTCCAGCATCCATAAACAGCTTCTGAAACTTCTCTCCTGCTATTAAATTATCTCCACATCCTCCCCATTGATATTCTGCTTTCAATTCTTTGGGTTTTCCTTCACGACTACAACTGCACGAACTGAGGTTTCCTTCTGCACACGCCCTTGCTAAAGCCCATAACACGCCCGCTGATGCAATGGCGTATGTAAATGCTGCCTCCCGCGTACCTGTGTCATGACAATTTTCTCTTTTCAATTGAGTACTGGAAACTCTGTCTCACTAATCTTCCTTTAGACTTTTTGGGGGGGAAATGTTTTATCTTCTGACAGCAAAAAGTATGGCTTGTTGAGTGGCTTTAGCTGCTATTAATCCATTAACTTTAGGCGGTGTTAGTTTATAGTTTAAAGAAATATTATGGAATAACTACACATGTTCAACTATAAAAAAGAAATCAGTACTGTACGTGCATTTTATATCTCTACGGGTCAGTAAAGAATTTGGATACAGCCGGTATGTCCGAATTCTATGGTGTGTGAATATTACCATTATCAATTTTTGATACGGCAATAGAGAAGACTCTGGCAGTGACCATCCTCAGTGTTAAGTGCTTCACCCTAATGTGTGAGTTCTCTCGATGAGCCTAGAGCTCTTAGAACAAATGCAAAAAACAAAATATGTTTATATATAAAAAGATTCTTTTATAAGCTAGTTTTTCATACATAGTCAGTGCTTGTTTTTCTATAGTAATAATAGCTGGACTGATGGCACTGTAGTGGCAGTCACTTCAAGGATTTATATCCCAATTTATTACCGACTCCAGCAGAAAATCTCTGACAAAAACACCTAGACAGACTATTAACTGACAAATATATATTTTTTAATCTTTTAAACCAAAATAAAAAGAGCGTTGTCCGTTACGTTGATCTCATGCCCGTTGTATTCCAAGAAGATTAATCTTAGGTTGTAAAACACTTGTTAAAATGATAATCAATCAAGTACCAGATCAACATCCCACTAATCTACCACGCTTTTCAATTCGAGTGGACACTCTTCACTGGGTCAAGGACCCTCTTGTGACTATCTTTTAATCGGTTAAAACTATTATTATAAATACTAGTTCTCATAAATTATCCTTATGTTTAGTTTTTCATTAAAAACCAGGTTGACACCCTTGGTAAGTTTGCATTTACTAGTTTTTACTCCCAGCAAGGGTTTCAGATGAGGTTGATGGACAATTATGTGGTGAAACTCGAAATAATGTGTATGAAGATGCATGTTTTGCGGGTTGTGGTTTAACAGCTAAGCAATGAATTTAACAGTCACAAAATGATGATACTCCTAAAGTACCACCCTTTTTCATAAGTCAGGGATGCTTGTTGAATTTTAAGCACACAAGATAAGACTAATAGATACTTAATGGAGTTTATCTATTCAAAGGCATACTACCAAACTGAGCAATCCTCTCATCTCATTTTCTTTCACTTTATTTTGCTTTCGATTTTTTTTCCACCAAAAGAGTAAAAGGATATAAAACGTTCGTTTTGTATAGATATAGGTTTCTGTCTTGACCATGGTTGTACTTTGAAAAATTGTACGTTTATAAATGATTTGGTTCTCGACTAGGTAAGTTTAAGCAAACACGTTGATAAAATTCAAATAGAATTTGACATATTGAATTGTTGGTACTATTTACTCTAATTCTCGACGATTTCGAAGTTACCAGGCACAACCACTTCCTCTGTTTGGTCAAATAATATTCAATAGATCTATATTAAGTAAACTAGTCCTTCCTTATTAAAGCGAATTTTTCATCCGAATATTTGAGCGATTTTTATGGATCATACTTTTACTGAAGGGGCAATCTTTTCAGAAACACTCGAGATGACAAGAAAGGTAATTCAAGCCGGTCGTAGGTCGAGGGGGTCGGTTTTAGTCATCTTAGCAATGCCCAGATGAGTCAATAGCTCGAGGCTCTATCACATTCGGTCTACCGCAGGCTACCAGTCGGTCGAGTACCTGACGAGCTTTTCGATTATTGTTTTGATACGCTTCAAAAGAATAACTTTTTCCCCTATGGAATATTATTATTAAATAACAGAGAATTTTACCGCGAACGCCTTTTGTTGGTGTTTTTGGAGCATCAGGTAGAATCGCGACTAATGACGTGAATTCCTTCTTAACGAATTATAGGAGCGCAGATTTTAGTTAGGTTGTTGTATCATGAGGTTAATTAAGATGTTTTTATCTATGTTATAGCGGTACATTCCACATGCAGAGAAGACTTAGAGGCACTGCATGCATCTTTAACAAGTAACAAATGGAGCATGAAATCTACCGTAATGAAGTAATTATTCAAACCAGACTATCACTTGACTATATATTACGTACTGATATCTTGCCCATGTGTTCAAGCAAATTCTAAGCTACTCTAGTTTATACTATTTTAATGAGTAGTCCAGTGTATAATCGATATTAAATTCAGCATTTAAAAAAACGCAGTGACTTACCTTTGTCTTTTTTGTGCTCAAAAAGCGTGCCCTTGTCGCGGTCAGAAATGGAGCAGTTCCAACGGCGGTATTGGAATTGAAATTTGCATTCTTCAATAGCCATGTTGGCCCCCTGTCCAACACTCGACATACGGTCGCCTTCAATGTCAGCCTCGCAAATCCTTAACTGTTCTCTCGAAAGTCCACCGAGATTCAAACACATCATAGGCTGCACCCCAAATAAGTATACTTGATGAGGCATGTTAAACGACCTGAGCGGGAAAAAAAAGCCAGAAATCGAAAATTCAATGTTTAGCTAGGTAATTTACAGGTAATTGCCAGTGGAGGAATTATAAAACCATTAGCGATTCATAGGCGTGTGAAAGTGACCCACAAACATAGAATTGAAAAAACATGGGAAGGAAGACAAGCGCTTATAAAATACTTTACGATATTCTTTTGATTTCAAGCAAGACAAAAACAAATATTGTACTCTTGTTTACGATGCACACTGCTCTAGAATTTGATATGATGATGCTATGATGCCGTTCTGAAACGCCCTACAACTACTTGCAAATCAAGCGCAGATCAAGACGAGTAGGAGGGCAGCTGTAGAAATACAACAAGCATTAAAGAATACGTAAACAAATTATGGATCTCTCACCAAACGGAATGGCCGGCATGGAAAAACGAAGTCAGCACCATAGTCAGCAACAGTACGGGCACGTTCCTACTCTTCTTTCTTACTCGCATGATGAATCTGTTAAATCCCTACAACGAAAGTATAACAATGTACTCAGCTTGCTCGTCAGTACTGATTGCTCCACTTGACTACTAAAACTAATCGTTTTAACACGTGCAGTTCTGATATAAAAAAAAACCAAGGTACCTTAGTGATATTTTTTTTGCAAAGTCCTGATTGGTGGACTTCTGATTTGATCCCGACCTATGTATTCTGAGTATTTCCTAAATTTATTAATTGCAGATGAGGTAAATATGCTACGAAGTTAATCCACCATTTCAGAAGCCCCGAAGATTCGGCCCCAGCCTTTTGAAATAGCTTTCGATACATTTCGCTCTGCTTCGAGCGGAAATGACGGCGTATCAACGCCTATTCGATTTCTATTACCACTACAAAACACAGTCATGACTACTAAATAAAGCTCACACAAGCTTTAAAAAGCTGGCAAGGTATTTTTGGCCAGGCACGTCTCAACAGTCGTTAAACGAAACTATGCATCTCGAGTGTAAACACATTAATAAGCAATGAATGATAAGGACGCACCAAGCTTTCCACGGTTATATTTAAGTCATTTGTTCTGAATGCTTAAGGGGGAAAAATTGTGAACTTCGACAGTCCTTAAGAAAATAAAAGGACATAGGATTATCACCTAATGTTTATTTAATCCGAGGAAAAGGAAATGGATATAATTGACCGTTGTTTACAGAGCCGAATACAGACCATTCCTGCGTACTGTTCGATCAATAGACTGTCATGGTCAGATATAACATTCGAGTTGTGGCATTAATCTTACTAGAGTATTATATTAACGACCTAAATCGAACTAGTGGATATAAGGTTGAAGTGGATGATGACTAAAACCCTTAAAGATGATTGGAATAAATAACGTAAAGATACTAGAGCGACGCCGCGGAAACACAACTTGCGCGCTAGCAAAGACTGACTAACCCCTGGCTGTTGCACACTGTCATCTTCATCCCCATGAACGCAAGTTAATCGTCTGCTCTCTTGGTTACACATTATGCAATCAGATGATGGATTCCTCTGAGGGAGACAACGTCTGTTACCCTAGGGCTATTAACGGATTTCTAGATAGCTCGGTCAGCTAAATGCTTCTAAGTCAGTCGCGCACTTTCTCTACTGCCAGCAATCACTAATGATAAAAGAATGCCGGTTGGCTATCATGGTTTTTGTATAAGTGTCACAACAAGTGAAAACGTCATTGAGATCTGTTAGTTTTCTTTTAGTCTTGAGCCTTATTTGGCCGTAATCAAATAGTTCACTCCAAGAGCTGTCTGTCAAGTAGACTTTTGATAAAAAAACAATATGTGCAATTTAGTCTTTCAAGACAACAGAATCTTGAAGGTTAGACAGGAGATTCCCTCTTTTATCGTCGGAACGAGATCTTATCGCCTTTTCACAAAATCGAGACATATTTCAAGGTTAATGAAAATAAATAAATACCCTGCACACAATCAAACATTCAAGGTGACTAGGTTCATATACAGGAGTTAAAAGACATTTCCCGAATACAATGCCCTCTATCATGAATGACGATGTTTCCTTTTCAAATAATGAAAAGTGTCCTTCTACGGGTCTTACAGAGATCAGTCTAGAGATGGCGAGTTAATATTTCTCTATGGTCACCAAGGTTAAGAGAAAGCTTTTGGAGACTGATAACTTTTTGTTGAATTTGATGCGAAAAAACTTGAGTTTTCAAGCGCTAACATAGCAATACTTTATGGAGATAACCGTCTCAGGGCACGTCGCGCAGAACTGACATAATTGACATTTTTTGTGAAGTGGAGCACCGTGAACTTGATAACGGTTTCTTATTATTTTTCTATCAAGACTTAAAACTGCAAGGGAATGTTTTTTTCAATAAGAATTAAAAAAACGCAGTGCCTTAAGGGTGTGTCTTGGAGTATGACCGAGCTACATTGAGCTACGTAGGTACAATAGAAAAGAAACTGTTTCACTTGTCATCGAAGAGGCTATCTCTAAAGGGCTACTGAATATCCAAAGAAAACTTGACGTGACACTATTAATTCGTGGTCTAAAATCCTTATCAATTGGAATTATGTTAGAAGTGAGATGGTGTGAACTACTAGTCCAGTTCTGAGAAGACGTTGATGTGATCAAGTCCACGAGTCACGTCGATATACAAGGCACGATTCCCTATTCCTGTCGGCACCTGCTTTTATATAGGCGTCGCCTACCGCATTTTCCTGCAAACCTTGGGCGGTTCACTCAAACTAAACCAATAATTCTGTCCTGGGGCGGTAGAATAAAAGACACCTACTAAGAGCCACATAGACTGAATATAGACGTAAGATTGGATACTTCCAACAAGGATGTCGCATTTACGCCCCGCGGCCGACGTATAGTTGTTGCGGCCAACGTAGAGTTACTGACGCATTTGGCTATTCTGTTTTCGGCAAGTGCATTGAAGGAATAATCAGGAATAGTCTTCCATGAGGAAGCAGCTTATGTCATAACTAGTATTATTTAGAGTTAACTGTTTGATATTACAAATAACCACATTTAGTCATATGAAAATGATATGTATTTAAGCGTTTGCTGTTATTTGCTCCTTTTAAAAACACTTTAAGTAACTTAGTAGTTTTCGGAAGGATGCTAGCACTGTTTAATTAGGAAGAAAAGAAGTTTTGCAATTTTTTGGGGCGAATACACAGATGGCGAAATAGTAATTTACTTATTGGCCGAACATTTCTCATTTCAAGATATATTATATTTCATTGCACTCATGTCTTCGTTGCTGTTAAAGAGTTGACATATGTAGTCCTTATTGTTGTTACAGTATTTGTTAACAAGATATTAAATGCACCGTTAGTTATCTATTTGTATTATTTCGTATTTTAGACACTTTATCTATGGACAATGTCCGAAGTTCCTCTAGTCTGCACTGCCGGAACACTTCCTACATCGTAAGTTCCCATTCAGAATAAGCTATATGTGCAAATTTAGTACAACTGATCTACTATTTTAGCTTCTTGATATTTACGAATCAGGAATCCCAGACATGTGAATTTAACGACTATGCATTTGAAGTGATTTTGATTGATTGCACTGAATACTACCGCGTTGGAATTCCTGTATTGCTCGTTTAGAATGATATGACCGCGATAGCGTAGATTCTTACCGCACACGCTGCAGCGGTAGCAGTGATCCACATGTCAATACAGTACGAAAAGCACGCAAGAGATTTCTACAGCATCATTCTTATCACAAATCTACTTTACAGCGAAGACAGTAAAAATAGTATCCGTTCTCATCACAATTGGTTCCACTGAAATCTTGTCTGGGGTCATATCATACAATACATCGGCTATCAAATAGACTTCCTTACGACGTATTAATTAAGAAACTCTAGTTAAAGGTCTCTTTAATTATTGTAATTCTCCTCAAATGATTACCTTTGTCACTGAACTTAAAATTTTCTTGATATAAAAAGGGAGCGGATATCAATCATGATAAGATACATAAATATCTCTCTGGCTTCAGAAATTTCTCAGTTTGCCAATCAGGAATTTTGTTCCCGGTTCTTGAATTCTCGTCTAGGTCTAATATATATATTTCGTAAGATCAAAAAAGGCCGGTTCCGGTGAACATTATGCATTAAAGATGAGTTGTAGAAAGAAAGGACAGCTTTCTCATGAACACTGGTGTAAGTGGGATATGAACTGACAACGTTTGTCATCAGCCACACCTTTGGGACAGCAAGATAAGAATTCATACCGAAAAAGGCGGATTTTTGTCCCGAGAAAGAAAGATTTTTGTCCCGAATGTGCACATACAGGCATCGCAATCGTAATAGCGTCTGTTAAGCTCTTCAGTTTTGGTATGACTTGTAGTAATTTCAACTTTTTTCAATTAAAATGTTTTCGTTAAAAATTCTAAAATGTCAAAGCATACCGTTGCATTTCTTTACATTTTGTTAGCAGCAGCTTTAAGACTGAAGTTCACGCTAAAAAAAATCCAATGCCGGACAAAAGCGTTTCTCAGTCAAGAACAAATTTTGACTTCGTAATGAGGTTCTTCATTGACTTTCCTCTCGGAAACTTTGTAAACAGGACAAGGGAAGTTATATTGCCGCCTTGTTTCTTAGTCTTCCTGGAATTACTGTGGCTGTGTGGAGGTCTTTGGAGTTGTGTAAAAATGCATAACATTTGTGAGTGAAAACCGCAACCCTGTCTACCCCCACATCTATTTAATTACGATGAGAAAAACAAAGACTGAGGTCAAATTCTTGTGATTGTGCCTGCCTTTTCTATTCGTTGTCAGTTACAACAATGATGACAGACGGTAACAAGAGTCAAGCAGATTGTTTTATTATTTGAAACGAATAGTTCGCTGTGTTAGAAGACTTGTAATAAAGTTCATCTTTAGGTCCTCGTAGTGAGACTAAACATGCAGTTTATAGACATTCATTTTAGGTATAGAAAACTCTTTCAACGCTACGAATGTTTAAAAAGAAACGTAACTGAACTAAAAAAGTTTGTGTAACAAAATGATTAAAAACAGATTAAAAGAAAGGAACTGAAAAAGTTGGAAGGGAAAATAAAGTAGGTCAGTAGTGAAGCAATAGCAAAAGAACCACAATAAGAGATCTTTATTTCTAAAGGCCATTGAATATAGAAGAAAGAAGTAAAGCATGGGGATGCAACTAGGAAAGAAAGGGCACAGGATCACATTTTAGGAGGAAAATAAGAAATAAATGAATGGAAGGAAACTATGGAAAAAAGAATGTGTATGAGGGTCAAGTAAGAAAAACTACTATAATAAATGAATAAAATAACTACAGAGTGAAGAACAAAACCAGAGAAAAAAGAAGTAAATCAAACAAGGAAATGTAGTAGTAATGCGGAAAAGGGAGGTGATAGCGAAACAACAAATCAGTGTTCAAGGAACTGAGAGATAAAAAGGAAAAACCAGGAAGCATGCGGGAAAATATGATCGACTTGGGAACCTGCTTGAAACCAGCCGGCACTATGTTACCATTTGAATGCAAAATGAAAAGAAAGAAGAAACAACGAAAGAGAGAAATGCCCCCGAGGCAAAACGGTTACTAGGAGTCATGGCACCAAGAGAGCATGAATTCATTAAAACACAAATTAAGTCAATGAAGAGATTTTGGCAAAGGATAATAAACCCATGAAAGAAGATTCCATAACATCACTAATCGTTGAGTTTTGTGGAATCCAGGATTTCATATGCTCTCATATCCAGTTACCGAAAGCCGTTTAATTAAGCTGTCGCTTTATGATGACGAGAGATTGTATGATGATGAGGATTATAATCGTGCAAAGTGGAAAAGGGGGCCAAATACGACGAAAGAAAGAACAACTATATCAATGAAAACAACTACTCACAAGAAACGACATCTGATTATAAACTGTCTGGTAAAAGTCCATCGGACTTTATCCTAACAATTGATGAACTTGAGAATTCCAGTCAAGCAAAAAGGGCGGATCAGACGCCTGGGAAATCAAAAAATGATGGATAACGGTGTAAAGGTCAGTTTACACAATCTGGCAAGACTTTTGCTCACTGATAAGGAAAAGTTCTATCTTAAAGTAGCAATACTTGTAAAGTATGTGCGTAATATAAGTAACACATGAAGTAATTTGTGTATGAAACTGCCTGTTCAAGTCCTGTTTTAGAGCAGATTTTGAATAGAAGTGGGACACCTAACGATACCGTGACTTTTCCTTGTACTCAGGAACCAATCGGCAAAAAGCATCTCATCCATGGCCAATCACATTGGTTGTTCGGCTTAATTTTAGAAGTAGAATGTTTTAAAGGTGGCTTTAAAAGTCGCTGAAAAAATGTCCACTGAACTTCAATAAAGCATCAACACACGAGCTCATTCCGTCAATTGTATTTTTTACATTCTAAATACTAGCACATTAACTTAAATAGTTCCATGTGTCATCCGGGCCCTTTGTTAGCTGCCTGATCAGTCTATAATAGCATGAAAGGATTGAGTAATCACAGTGTGTCTTGAACTTTCAAGTCGGGATTTTTACCATGTCAACATGGTGCGGCAATTAGTATGGGAGGAGGATAACCGCTATATAACCAAAGCAATACGGTGAACACAGGAATTACATACAGGTGACAGATGACTTACACTATGAATAGTAGGGGTGACGCGTTCGTTGAATTAAACACATATTTGTAAATTCGTTTAGACTTTCGGCTTGCAGGGCGTGGTTATCAATGTTTTCAAGATGAATAGGTACTATTGATTTCTCCAGTTGAGGTGCAAAAAAAATAAATAAATAGAGATAAAAAATAAATAAATAAATAAACAAACAAACGGTCCGAATGAAATTGAATAAATGACCCGAAGAATAAATAAATAAATGAAATAAAACAAAAACAAATAAAAAGGGATAGCTGCACGAACAGTTTCTTCTTTCTAGAAATACTAATCTATAAGCCATTAAGTTTTCCAGAAGGGCACTTACAGATAAATACACGCTTTATTAATTATAACTGAAGCGCAAACTAAAATGACAGAAACACATGTTGCAACTGAATAACTAAGTGTATGTGTTTTGCTTACAAGGTCACTACCTACAATGATCTAATATACTAAACAAATAATGACATGGACAAGAACTTACGATATACTGCAAAAAATAGATCATAAAATTTGATGCCATTGACAACAAATGAGACTTTTACATAAACTGATGAACCAATACTTTATTTATTTATTCCTCTGGAATTTCTAAAGAATAATAGTATCAACATTATTTAACTTGTGGAATAGTAGTAAAAGCGATGTCCTTTTATAATTTTTTTGTTTGTTAACCAGATAGCAACAATAGCTAAGAGACCACGTGACCTACCAAACAAAGGGTCCCAAGTGTATTGAAATGCTCGATCAATTTCCTACGGCGCTCTTGCGCTACAGAGCGACATGAAAGGCAGTTTTGAACTTACCATTCACTGTCTTTTCCCTGAGATCCTGGCACTAATTTTCAGTTACTTGGACGTAAGAGACAAGGGGAGAGTTGTTCAGGTTTGTACTAAATGGAGGGATGCAGGATACAATCGTCTTGTATGGCGAGGTGTTCAGGCAAGACTACAACTAAGAAGGTCAAATCCTTACCTATTTCCCTCACTAGCCAAGCGTGGTATTAGGAAAATCCGTATATTAAGTTTGAAAAAGAGTCTCAGCTATGTTGTTCAGAACTTACCAAACATAGAAAGTCTTAATCTAAAGGGATGTTTCAACGTGACGGACAGTGGAATAGGACATGCTTTCACCAAATGTCTTCCCTCCCTGACAGTGCTAGACTTGAGTCTGTGTAAACAAATCACGGATACTAGCCTAGGAAAGATTGCTGAATTTCTTCGAAATCTTGAATTCTTGGACCTTGCTGGATGTTGTAATATAACGAACACTGGACTGCTACTCTGTTCTTGGGGATTACCAAAGCTAAAATATCTCAATTTGCGGAGTTGTCGGCATATATCTGATACTGGTATACTCCATCTAACCGGTCTCTCAAACAACAGCAAAGGCCTCGGCAACAAGGATTTAACAACTTTATGTTTACAAGACTGTCAAAAGATCACTGATAACGCTTTAAGGCATATTTCAAAAGGACTATCAAATCTAGAATGTATAAATCTGAGTTTTTGTGGAGGTATCACTGAGGCTGGTCTTTCGCATATAGCGAGCATTCGAAGCCTTCGAGAACTTAATCTTCGATCATGCGAGGGAGTAAACGACGAAGGCATCGCACACCTTGCAGTTGGAGGGCTTAATTTAGTGTCTTTAGACGTCAGTTTCTGCGATAAAATAAGTGATAATGCCCTCAACCATATATCTAATGGGCTTCATCATTTACAGAATCTGGGGCTTAATTCTTCTAGGATAACAGACGAAGGGCTGTGTAAAATTACCAGACACCTTCGGGAACTGCGTGTGTTGAATATTGGACAATGTACTCAAATTACGGACCAAGCTATAGATTCTATAGCTGTGTATTTGACATCTATTACCAGCATTGATCTTTATGGCTGTACCAAAGTGACAAAATGTGGCTTGGAAAAACTTATGAGTCTTCCTAAGTTAAGAGTACTAAATCTTGGTCTTTGGCAAAAGTAAGGGAGTAACATCGTTATTTGGTTTATCAATAAATGCACGTGTTTATGCACGCGTTTATGCACGCAACAGAAAACGAGGGAAAATCGAAGTTATACTTTTAATTAATAACGGCTAGCTTAAAAAAAAACAAGATCTGAGAATTTGCTCCAGCAAATGTGAAAGGTCAACCAAGTTTACCAATGGAATGATTATCCCTTGAATGTAAGTTTTTATTGTATTCTACATCATCATCATCATCATCAACAATATCATTGAAAAGAATATAAATCTTCAGGGCACGAGATTATTAAGCAATCATGTTACAGGTAATAGTCTAGTTAGATGTTATAAAAGTCTAACAATGAAATAATTGCCCTTTTCGTAACACAATTACAATTCAAATTGATCCAATTTAACAAGACATTTGGATCTATATAACCGGGATATAAGTATTACAGACTGTAAGAAGGCATGCTAAAATACTCAGTTCTTGGGCTACCAGCCTAGATATCTCTTATCCAAGTTCTACATGTCCTGGGCATATTATGTCAGTAATAATTTTACCAATACCAACCAAATCATGTTTGCACAAGGAGCATCTAAATTAAACTAGTTTTGCTTAATTATTTGGAAATGATTTGTAAGATACTGAGCATTTTCTGTCAAAAAAACTGAATGAACAAAACTGAATATTCTTCTCTCTGAATTCAGAGTGGTTCTTGCACACTTATTTCCCTTATTTGTGGGGTGGGGATTAGGCAAGACATGAAACAAGCAGTTATTGGCAAAACCACTTGAACTTTAAGTCATGCTAAGAAAATGTGTTCCGCATTCTTAAAAACAAGTCTGCCAGTGAACAGCGGAAATTATTTTCATAAATCTCTCTCAGTCATCCTATACATTTAATTGAATGGTTTCAGACTATTTATCAGCTGCTTACCCACAACCAAACCTTTCTGTAATTGAAGTCATTGTTTCACAGGTACTTCATGTATGTCAAACAGGAAACTGGAAAGTGAATTTGAAAGTGTTGGTTTCATTATGTCACAGAACTAATGTTACTTATTAAGATGAAGCTTATCTCAATTGGCTTTTTAACTCTTTCTATCTGATATAGAGACAAAACTCTTGAATTAATGAATCTTGTTTGAGATACATTGTACCTTTTTGCTGAATGTAATCAAGAAGTATCACTGATTTGCATCGTAGAATGCTAGCAGTATGTATGCAAATAATTGTCTATTTGCTTTCAGCTCTATAGTAACTATATATTGTTGGTAAGGTACATGTATAATTTTGAATTGCTTAGGGAAAATAACCAAATTATACACAGAAATATATTTTACTGGATAGAAAAATATGCAGTACACTGCATAATTATATTTTTAATAATAAATAACATCCAAAATTCAGTCCTAATTTATAGAATTTTCTTTTGTAATATACATATTGTATACAGTATCTCATTTTTATTGTTAGTGTAAATCAAAATGTTATTAAAACATAGGAAGTTTAGAATGAGATGTAGAAAACAAGAGATGTCTGCATCCGTCTGTATGTTTATTCTATGGAAATGCTCAATAATAAAAAGCAAAAGAAGTCCAACATTTTGTCTTTGTTATAGCTTTCTTATGAAAGCTTTCTTTAGTAAAATGTAATAATAAAATGCAAAAGAAAGTCCAGGTCTTGTTACTCCCTTTCAATGTTGTTGATGATTTAAATTCTTGGTAGTTTTTATCTTGATTTGTTGAGAAACAAATTTTGAAAAAACTGTTCATCATATGTGTGACATTCTGAAGTGACACTGTCAATATTCATTGTTTAAACATAGAATGCAAAGGTGCTTATGTACATTAAACATTGCGTCCATACCTGATAGTTCTCAATTTTGTTACTGAGGATTAAATGGGATATGTGGGTTTTTTTTAAATACTAGAGTGTGTAAGCAATGCGGTTGCTTACTCAGTTACATTACTGATAGCAAAAAGGCAGTTATTCTTCCATTGCCTTGAGGAAAAGGGAAGGGCAATGCTGCAATGGACTTCACCAAGAGTAACCCCCTTGTTTATAACTTTGATGCTTTTATGAAGATTTACTTGCACTTAAAATTGTGTTTTTTAAATAAATTATTGCTACATCCTAAGACTATTTGTACTATTTTTCTTACTGATATGATTGTGCCAAAATGTTTACTAGACTTTCCTTGGAATGATGTGTACACAAAGTAACGGTTATACAATTCATCAGTAGTGGTAGACTTTGTTGGCTTCAGGAAAATCAATGGATCATTGGGTACTGCTAAAT
>JAUUIK010152692.1:0-12063 GCA_032270385.1 Urticina crassicornis | reverse complement strand
AAATCAATTTTTTTCTTCGCAGAAAGTCTTAGAAACATAATAGGTTTTATTTAACATTGAAAGTGAAAAGGGGGTTATGGGCACTTTAAACCAGTTTCCCTCTTGTAAATGTTGCTTTTGCACATTCATCAAGGCTAAATTTCATTTTAATATCATTACTGCATTTCTTCACAACTTCTGAAGCACCTTGTAGCTGATCTTCATGTTTTCTTATTATCTATTCATGCCATACTTACATGTAGATTCTTTTTCTTTCTGTTTCAATCTTCCATTATCATTTTGTTAATGAGCAGCTGAGCCTTTCCTGCAACCTTTCTCTTCTTCTGGTAGTATCTTGTTTGTAACGAGGTGATGGTAACAGCGTTCGGTGATAACTGATGTTAGAATTATAACTAGCCTTGTTAACTTTAATTTCGACCTCTTCAACATTGAACATTAAACAATCGATGATAGAAAACGAGATTAAACATCTTTGCTCTTCAATTTGACATCTAGGTAGACATAGGGATAAGCGACTACATTTTCTGTTTTGAAAACGTTTTTACTTCTACTTTTAAATCTTGTGGTCACATTTGTCAAAACTATCAAGGCTTCTGATTGGTCGAAGTCGGAATTTACAGATATAACAAGGATACTCATTGGATAATTGCCCTACTCGCTATCTGTCAGCTGATAGATAGCAAGTATGTTAGCCAATGACATTGCAGTATTTTCAAAAGATTACTAGTGGATTTCTACTAATCGAGAATAAACTTGGGATGTCTCGCACCGCCTTCACATATACTGAATTTGTATAAGTTCGGGTGTATAGTTATACAAACATGTAGCTTTTAAGAGATTTTTGAAATTTGAAAAACATTCATTTGGGAAGTTAGCCGTTTGTTCATAACCTAAGTATTTCGTTCATTAGGTTATTTAGTTTACTCACATTTGGTAGCTTGAGTGTGTAACATACTAGAAGTCAGTATAGCCAAGTATGATCTCTTGAATATAAACAATAGACCTATCGCATTCGCTCCGGATCTAATGACCACGAATAGCATCAAGTCGAGATAGGGGTAGACAAAAATACAGTAAAAGTATGGAAATGTCAACCCTACTTTTATAAAGAAGTTTCTGTTTCGATGCTCAGCTCTTTCTTTTGCTATAATATTATAATTTGCTTTCTTCAATATTTTATTCTCCATACCGTTCTGTGTATGCTTTTCGTTTGCATAACTTTCCAAAAGAAACAAAAGAGACACGTACAATTATTCTTTCCAAAAGTTATTTATTGCATTAAAGCAGATTTTGTATAACTCTGAAAAAGTTACAATACGGACTTGCTGTGCCGTGACTAACGTCCGAAACGTCAGTCAAGTATAGCTCGTTTTAATATACGGTGTTGAATTTACCTTTATTCATCAGTTCCTGATATATTTTACTAACTCTCATTTATTTATTGAATGAAATCAAATAAATAAGCTAGGTTTTGGTCCATTGACGTGTTTTCCGAAGAAAAACAAATTTGGTTAGATGATAAATTTGTTGGAGCCAACTGATTAGACGTCAGTTTTGGGGACGGGTGAGTTGGGAATTTCTTAAACATCTAAGACCATAGGTTACTTGATTTCATAAATTTCAATTTCATAAATTTCAAATTTCTTACCGAGGTAGCTGTGTAAACTTCTATTGGTCTATTTAATATTCAAATAAGCAAATGGAGAAACTTCACTGCAGAATTGTTGTTTCAAGATTATGTTTTCCAATGCTCGATACACGACTTTCATACAATAACTTCTCTAATCTGTTCAAACTATTACAACTGCAAATCATAAAAAGAACATTTGATATACACTCTGTGGTGATCGGGCATACTTAATTTAACAGGTATGGTAGACATCATTTGACAGAGCATGCTAAAAATGATAAGTTTCGCGATAAAAACCAATCGTCTTTCCCCCCTTTAAACAAGCATGTAGGCTGTTTTACAACAAAGCAATTCGAAAGCCCAAGAAGTGTTTACTACATGTATACAAAATACCTGTATCAAGCTGTATTAAGTGGACACCCTATATTTAACGGACGCTGACACCTTAAACGCGACTGAAGTTATCATTCATATACCCTGTATAACATCGGTTTTATTTTGCTGTCGATGGTATTCAGCTTCATTTAGTCTAGGTGTTTTAGTACGCTTCTTCAATTATTTTCCCCCTTACCTCCATATATTGCATGCGATACTTACAATCATGGATTGTTGACAAAAGGTTGACGGTGCTTGATAACATTTTTCTCAGCAATATTAGTTGTGAAGCTATTCCTGGACTGCTTTTTCATTACTTCAAGTTTGCATAACCAAGCATTTTACAGACAACATTAGCTTCTTCTATACCAAAGCCGTCATCACAAATAGTACCCCAGGTGTTTTCATATTTAACTTCAATACGACCTTCGTTTGCATTAGCACCGTTTTGTAGACGTACTGCAAAACAATTATGCAGTTATATTATTGTTATCATGATTATTATTATTATTTTATTAATAACATGTTAGTCCATATTCTAAAGTGGAATAATTAAATGAAAAAGTCAGCACCAAGATGTTGATATATATAATATTTAAATAGGTTTTTATACCTGGGTATCCTGAGCACACAACGCCAGCATCATAATTGTGACTATCGCAGCTAGAGCCATGATTTCCCCATCCATTGTGAGTACAGCTTTCAAGTGAGGTCTCTGTCCCTGCACACTGCATGTTGTACAGCCATACTTTCCCAGTCCCTCGTCCATTGTACCAAGTTCCTACAGTTTTGGTAAAACCAAGTTGTCGACATGCAACCTTGGCATCATTCATATCCCAACTACCATAACACACTGTTCCCCATTGACCACTGTGGTAGACTTGTACGAGACCGGCAGTTGCCCGCATTGGCGCATTAGCTGGTAGTCGCGTGTCACGCTGAAGTCGTATATTTGCCTGACCATTACCTAATTACGGTAAAATCCCATTAGAAGAAAACGTAAGTGTGAATGTTTAAAAATTAAAGAAATCATATGTTTGAGATATTTTAGGTAGCTTTGTTTAATTTGATTACGAATTTGAAACTAACTGAAAATGAATAGTTAAGTTTGAGTATCTGATTCAAAAACAATCTTCGAGTTCTAAGTAGGAAGATCGATGAATGTAAATCATTTTGTTTTTATCAAACTTCGAATAGAAACTACAAACAATAATAAATAGCGGTTTTGACATACATTTTGATTTCAAACAAACGTATTACCTGTGTAACCAGCACACACAACACCAGCATCATATTGGTGAGTTTTGCAGTCAGACCAAACAGTTCCCCATCCATTGTGAGCACAGCTTTCAAGTGAGGTCTCTGTCCCTGCACATTGCATGTTGTACAGCCATACTTTCCCCGTCCCTCGTCCATAGTACCAAAGTCCTACAGTTTTGGTAAAACCAAGTTGTCGACATGCAACCTTGGCATCATTCATATCCCAAATACCATAACACACTGTTCCCCATTGACCACTGTGCAAGACTTGTACAATACCGGCAGTACCGTACATTGGAGTGTCAGATGCAAGTCGCGTGTCAAGCTGAAGTCTAATAGTTGATGCATCTAAATTGATCAAATACAATTAAAAGGCATAATTAATGATCTTATGTTGTTAATTTTCTTCATTCTTATTCTTATTTACCTAAACACATTACAATTACTGAAAAAAAATGTACATGTTTAATCCAAATTTATAAACTTGGTGCTCGAACAGTGAAAGAAAACTATTTCTATGGAGATAATACAATACAATACAAATTATTTTAAAAGTTGAGAGAAGAAAATCGTTATTGTCAAATAGTATTGTAGCCAATGTGGATATGTGACATTTTGGTCGGATTTGTCATAGATCTAAAACAGTGTTTATAGTTAAAAAATGTTTATGAATGAGTTAGTTATAGAAAAACAGCTCAGTGTTTATTAAATCTTATATTTCTCAAACCAAACAAGGCTCTTTAAATGCAAATTGATCGGTGTTTTTTTTTGCTAACCCAAAAAAAATAACATATACACTCGATTGAAAAAAAACGTTGTCCACTTTAAACGATAAGATCAAGAACCATCTTGGGGATTGAAAATTTCATTGTCCTGATGTAAATTATTCCTCACGTTAAAATGTCCACCATCAACCATGTACTTTGGTTTTGTTAAAATCTCAACAGAAACGCTTTTCCTCAAATAATAAAATAATTGGCAAGTATCTTGACAGCAGTGTTATTAATATTCGCATGATTATTATACTTTTAATCAACGTATTTCTAAACAAACAACGAGCTTTTAAGTGCAAATGAAGAGCTATGTCTATTTTCCTAGAATCCTATTGGGTCGTATCATTTATGGTTTGGGCTCTTTTGGACAATCTTCTTCAATTGTGTGTATTCGTAAAGATACAGACAGTCAATTATAATAACTCTATCCAAAATATTGACGTTCTTAGTTTCCATATAGAATTTTATAGAAATTTACAGTTATGCGAAGGGTTTTTATTATACATTTTCACGCCGCGCTTCAAAATTTAAACTTTCCAATCAACTCTAATCAACTCTAATTTGTAAAAAAATATCAAGTACATTGTAAATCATCGTCAAAAGTGCTAATTTTTGAAGAAATGTAATCTATATATTACCTGTATTCATGTACATGCTTTAACAGTAAAACTTTTTTGTACTTTTATATAAGATCAAAATGATTGTAAACAACCAAAACTAATTAGATGTTCCTGAATATGTGATTGAAATTATTTTCCTGTTAACAGCAGTTTAACATCTTAATGTCCCATCTTAATATCCCTTTTCAAATCAAATAAGTGGCGGCTAAACCTTAACGAGTAAAGCTTTGAAAATGTTGAGATGAAAGTTGAAATTTGGACGTTTTTGTAAATTTCTTTAAACGTAGATAAACTTTTTCAAATATTATATAATTAATAAAATATTTTTCAGGGGAAAATAGATTTATTGCGTCACTTAAAGAATTCCAAATGAATGGTGGTGGTGAAATTTCGCTAACTACATTTTTTGGTTTACAAAGCAAAATTAAAATTAAATAGCGTACTAGAAGATCGAAGTTTAGCAATATTTAGATTATGTACATGTTGTGTAATGAAAACAGTCTTTCAAATCCACTCTAATGACTAATCTTGTTTTAATATCTACTCAATAGTAAAACAATTCAACCAAACAGTTAAGAATAGGAACAATAAACAGGGTAAAATGAATTGAAATGCATTTGTGTGAATTGATTAAAACGACTTACCAATATGTACAAATTCTTTGATAAAGAATAGCATCAACAGGTATGCTACAAATCGTTCCATTGCTGTCCGATTTTGCAGGCTGCTTAGTAGTCAACACTTTCGTCTATCAACCATCTATATGAGCCCAAAAATAGTCAAGGTATGTACGCGTTGCCGGCTTTGACTTTCTGTGAGATATCAAATTATCTCTGGGTTTTTATAGACGTTGGCATCGAGTGTAGCAGCACTAAATGTTTCGATTTTGATAAATAACAAGAAGCAGAAAGACAAAACGAAACAACTGCACCGGAGTGAAACATGATTGCCTTTAATAATGACCGAACACTATTTTCAAATTTCTAATCATTCCAAACAGAACTTGACTGCTTAAAATAATGATTGATTGATGTATTAAAGTTTGAATGCAGGGATCGTATCTTTATGTGAAGAAAAATCGTCTGAATTTAATTTTTGCCATGATTTCCGTGTTAAATATCGAAATATAAACAAAAAATGTTTACAATACTATCGAAATTAAACTTTAGTTGTTCGAGGGTGTTTACCTTTCAAAGTGAAAGCCTAGTTTATTGAAACGAAAGTCACGAGCTGACAGACAGCTGAAGCAGGAAACAAAACAATGGCATACTTGGTTTTTGGCGGTGCAGGACGCTATATCAGAAAAGAAGGTTGTGATTTCTTGGTATTTGAAATACTAGAATAACAAAATAAGATTGGTCACAAATACCAGTTCGCCGTTCCAATCATCTTTCGAACCTTTTATATACATGTGTCTGATAATCTTTCGTATTTTTTTCTTTTCCCTTTTACTTTGGATTAAAAAAAGGCGCACTTTTAATTTAAAATATGATAATGATAATTATGTTACGATTATTACTAGAATAATGAATATCGATTTAATTTGAAAGCATTTTATTACAATTTACATATTTGAATATAACATAGTATAGAAAAACCCCATAATCTCAAGAACCGAAAAACAAGAATGATTCAAGAAATTGGATTTAAAATGGATATATAAAGGTGGAAACAAATAGAGCTAACAGTATGTATTTTTTTTAAATAATAAATATCTGATTTAATAAAGGAATTTGGCAAATGCATAATTTTCAAAAGACCGTATTAATCTTCATTTTAGCTGAGTGAAAACTATTATAAGTTTTACTTTAAAAAAGCTATATATGGATCTTTTTAATATTGTAGACTTTTCCTGTGTCTACAATAAAGAATAGATTGTTTTGTAAGCGAACTGGTGATAAACCTATAGTCAACTGTGTCAATATTTTTTAGAAACACATGTATATTGAATTATTGATTAACGTCACAGTTAAAAAAAGAAAGATTGTTTTTTAGTATTAATTTGTTGATTTTCTTTAGTACCGAAAACATAGCGAAAACTTAGTAGGTACAAAACCTTTTAGAACCCGAAGAAAAACTTTTTTCAGCATTGTGTGACTCAGCGAAAAGCGTGAAACGGCTTGCTTCCTGGTTTGAAATTAATTTCGGTGGCTGACAACTGACTGATACATGATCTGATACAAATTTCCGTCAGCCTAATATCGTCAAGCTTACAAACAAAATCTGTAAATATTAGTTTTGAGATTCAAAACTTGATCAATATAAAATGGTAATTATTAAAGTAAACTGTCTCATGTTTTACTTTTAAGGGACTCGCTTAACTTTGTTCCATACGTGTGAAATTAACAAATTTACCGGACTTTCCTTGTATGTTTCACCAGTTTCGTTTTTAAATTAATCTAACAAAATTACTGGGCAGAGTGATAAATACAGCACCAGCATCCTGAAAAGTAAAACTTATTCAGTTGTTGTTGAAATCTCACATATTTTTTTGTTTTAATATATGTGTTTATCACATATAAATGAAACGTCTTGCTAACCACCTCTAGTAAACAAGCCTTTATTGCTTTGAAATCAATAATGGTGATTCGAAGCGGAATCGTTGGCTTGGCTCAATTAACTTTTGTTACAACCCATATTTAGCGACGCCAAGCAAGTCTAATACGATCTATTACTTGAAGTACTTGGCACCGTTAGGTTATTGAAGCTGAATTGATCGACCTTCCACATCTCAGATTTTGGTGCGAAATTGAGCACGGATCGAGTGTTGCAAACAATTTAAAAATACCATTCATGGTTTATAGAACAGGTCGATGAAAGTGAAAAGCAAAGGCTGCTTCGAGGCATAACCTAAAACAATATGGAAAGTTGATAATAAGTTGATAACAATTGTTTTGGTATATTTTAATTACACCGATGAATATCTGAGCCGAACTTAAAACAATTGTAAACATTTATTTACTGGTTACAAGCAAAAGCAACGGTGAATATAGCCAAATAGTACATAATTCTAAACCAATGAGTACGCTCGGGAAACTCTACAAATTAATACTTCTCAAAAGTAAAGCTTAAACAGCTCGAAAATATTTTATAAATGCAGCAAATGCAAGTTAGTGTTTTTATTTGAGCTAGTCGGGCTTAAGGGCTATTCGCATATTCCCCAACTTTTTAACTAATAAGATATTTGACCAAAAGGCCTTTTAGAAAATACAGCGGTCACTTTGAATTATTTCGTTTGTTTAGAAAAAACGAATCGGGAATACCCAGGAATATAATGCCCAAAATGAATGTGCAGTCAAATTAATAAATTATCTTACGAGTTTATGTAGTTTTTCATCAGTGTCAAATGCTTGCTAGTTCATGGTCCCATAATTAAATTATTGCGCATTGTTTTTTAATGGAATCTTGCATTCTTTCAAAATTTGCTACAAAATGTTTTCATAAATACTTTCCCCTTCCCTCTTCCATTCCAAAAAAATCCTAAAGCGTATTAAAAACCAAGTTGTCGACATGCAACCTTGGCATCATTCATATCCCACAAATTATGACACACTGTTCCCCATTGACCATTGTGGTAGACTTGTACGATACCAGCAGCGCCTGAAGCTATTGTGTCAGGCTGATCGATATGAAGTCGTATGTTTGATCCATTCAAATCAAGTTTATTCTAAAGAAGAATTTTACTCGTATTGGCATTAGTTAATATATGAAGTAATGTTTTAAACTATGATAAATAAAGGGAAGCTCTATAGAATAAGCAATTTCTTTGGATTTATATATTTACTGTACCTAACTCAGTACAACACGATTTAGATTACACTACACCAGCATCATATGTGTGAGTTCAGCAAATCCCCATCCAGGGAGAGTACAGTCCCAAGTGAGGCCTCGGAGCCCGAACACCCCATGTTGTCCAGCCATACTTGTCCAGCTTGTTTTCCCTGCCCTTGTCCATAGTTTAAATATGTTACAGATTTGGTAAAACCAAATTTTCGACATGCCAAAAAAAGCTTGTATAATGCTGATTCACAAATCAGGAGATAAACAATATCCTTCTAATTACAGGCCTATTTCCATTCCATCCAACAGCAAAATAATAATAATAATAATATAGAAAAAGCTGTCCACACACTACTGAGTTCCTTTCTTGATGCCAACACACTTCTTTAAACGAACCAGTTTGGGTTTTGACTCAACTCCTCTACTTTCCTGGCCACAACGAAATTTTGTTAGAAGGTACTTAAAACAAAGGACCAAGGAGAGCTCACTGGTGCTGTTTTCCTGGATCTAGCGAAGGCGTTCGACACAGTCAACAATATAATTCTACTGCGCAAGCTACATCTTCTTGGTGCGGATGGTTTGGATCTTTTCTATCTGGTCGCTCGCAGGTTACAGTCTATAACAACATGTACACTCAATCTGATACATCACATGCATCAATAGGGGTAGCGCAAGGATATATCCTTGGTCCCTTATTGTTTGTAATATACGTGAACAACATGCCGACATTCTAGAGACCTGCCAAGTCACTTTTTGCCGACAATACCGCTTTATATTGTCGTCAAAATGCTCTGATGCACTACAGCAAAAACTGAACTCTGACTTATTTAAACTGAACCATCTTACCATCAACATCAAAAAGTCCAATTTAATTCTTATTGGCAGCTTGGCAAGACTATCTTTATCCTTGGTTGTATCTATTGGAAATGTACCTCCTAGAAGAAGTCCATTCGTACAAGTACCTTGGTGTGATAATAAATAATATAACTTGACATGACATGAACATATTGATCATATAAATCTAAAAATAGGAAACTGGGACTACTTAAGGGTATCAAGAATTATTTACCTATATAGTAGTAGATTGTTATTTTTTAATTCTTATGTTTTACCTATCTTCGGACATCGTTTTGGGGGACAGGGAATGCAATGTTATGTCAGATTTACAAGTATCACAAAACAAAGCATCACGAATTATTTTAGACTTCGATTATAGATATCTGCTAGTACTGCTCTAGACAAGTTATTTTGGAACAATCTTAAGGATAGAAGAAGTTCAAACCGTTCGATATTTATTTATAAATGTCGCAACAACCTATTTTCACATGATTTTCAAATAACATATAGCCAAGATATACATAAGTATAACACCAGATCTAAGCCCAATATCAGAAAGTCTGTAGCCGAGCAAAGTTGGGGTCATTGGACAAGTATTAATTTTGCCAGCAATGACTGGAATGAACTGAATAATGAGATTTGGGAAGCTAAAGTTTTGAGAACTTTTAAACGTTTTTTATATAAACACAAATAGGATTTATTTTTATATCTACTGATTATTCTTGTATATATATATATGGTTTTAACGATATATTAAATTGTTAGTCTTAGTGTTTATGGTTATGATTGTTTCTTTTAACTCTTTGTTATTTTGTATGTAATAGATAAAATATGAGCAGGAGACCTTTATGGGGATTTAAAGGTCGAGCCGCAGACGAGCCCTTTTGAGGCCCATAAAGGTCGAACGCGAATATTTTATCTGACTTATCAAATTTCTAGGCTAGTTCTTTCATGTTCTACTAAATCTTTCAAGATACAAGTAAATTTGGCCGAGAAAATCCAAGTTAAAGTTTATGCAAATCAGGACAAATCTCTTGCCGATTTAAAGATACTTGCTACGCTTATGATTTCTATTGTGTTTTGCTCATGATTTATTCATGAATTTGATAAATATATTTATAGTTACTTAAGTAGTTTATATCTTAGCAGGACCCTCATCGCCAGAAATCATATCCATCAGCTGAATATATTACACTCGCACCATGCCCTTGAGACGAGTGTTGTTAACTAACTCAATGCAATAAAATGTATAGAACAAGTATTTCATTCTCAATTGTTATAATTTACACACACAAAATAAAAAAGTTGAACCCCCAGTACAAAAATTAGGCATACAAGCAACGTCTAGGAGTAACAATCCCTTGTGGATGTTTAAAAATGACATTACTTTTTTCGATAAACACTTTCGTCGAGCCACCAAAATCAAGTGAACTTTTTAATTAAAGCAATGCTCGGGCTGCCAAAGTTGTAAACATGACGATTATGGCTTTCAATTACAAGTACTTTTACATCCCTAAGAAACCAATCGACCTTACTTTTTTGTAAAGGACTCGTCGCATTCGATTATGTTTATGCTCTTGGATGTTACCGCTGACTACCCACGGCGGGCGCGACGGTTACGATTTCTGGCGATAGTGTAACTATATTTTATAACGTATAACTATATAAGAACTGCCCGTTTTTATTATCATTATTACTCATTTCATAAAGGTTAGTCACCAATATTATTTTGAATGTGGCAATTGAAGCTTTTTATTGAATTTACAGCTTGATACATTATAATGTTCAAAGTATTTGATATTTTAGACAGCAGAAAAATGATTACAAGTGTACAAGGACATTTCAACATAACGCCGTGATGCTAATATGCCAACCAAAACTCACAATATATGTTGTGCCTCGCTTTGTTTCACGAACCAATCAATCTCTCTGGTTTGCACTTTACATAACAGTAGATTAACGAACCAATCAATCTCTCTGGTTGGCATTTTACATAACAGTAGATTAACGAACCAATCAATCTCTCTGGTTGGCATTTTACATAACAGTAGATTACGTCGCACTGCGCTTACCTGTACTCGAGTTTTCCATTTTTCATAGCAAGTGAGATAAAATCTTTCTTTGTTTTGGATCCACTATAAAATATCACTCCATTCTTGCTCTCTGGATTTAAAGAGAACGAAAAGCTTTCGATGGCTGTTGTTCCTTTACCAACCAATTTTTTATTAGTTTCTCCTTTAAGATCTAGGAATGGTACCATAGATATGTAACTATTTGATAATAGGTATGGGACACCTGGAGCTGTAAATAAAATATCAAAAGTACGTTTAAATACACGTTTAAAAATTTTGGCCCAGAAATCAAAATAGCGATTAACACTTTGAAATAGCACGGTGATTTATTGGCAGCAGAGCTGGTCGTGGCCAGCCCTTTTACTCCAAACACTACTTACTTTATTATTAAGTTACATTATTATTATCGTAATAAGTCTAAGCCCAACCCAACATTGTTCATGTGTCTTAATGTATTGGAAACACAATATAATGACCATGCATGTTGATAACAACACTTCTAAAAAATGTTATCAAAATCAAAAACTAAAACTAGAGTTCTTATTGATTTGAACGCGGTCTTTCCAGTATTGGCAGTTGATTGGTGAATTAAGGCAGCCTTTATCAGGGACCGCGGAGCGAATTTTCTGCGAGTCTCCACTGACCTAGTTTTCGTTTCGCCTAAATTTTCACATCGTGAGTTCAGACCCAAGTGGACTGCAGTGCTGGGTTCCGTT
>JAUUIK010152581.1:0-12071 GCA_032270385.1 Urticina crassicornis | reverse complement strand
CAAAAGTTGCTTTTTCTAGCGATAATTTTTTTGGAATGCTTATTCTCCCTCGGTGTTTAAGCAATTACAATCATGTTCGGCATGCAGGAGATCAACATGTGGAGATTCAGTTACAGCAAAAAGTTGATCCGTGTACTGAAATCGGAGGGAGGTGAAACGGTAGCTAGTTCGGAAGTCGACTCTTTTTTAGAAAAAAAGCTATAATTTCAAAAAGGAAACAATATTGATTAAAATGACATAAATAGAAAATAATGTACAATCCTTATCTATTAACCTTCCAGAAAATGTATAATTTATTTGGAGTTCTTTAAGAATTAAGCAAACAAGTCACCCAATTGTGTCCAATGGTACCTTAAAATGTTAGTATTACATAATAATACAAATAACACATTTCGTAACACGAAACAGCGAAATGAAATAAAACATTATCTAAATGCCAATTCATAACTGCGTCCTAAGTTGTTGATCACATCATGGAGTTGAAACGCCTAACGATTCCAAGTCAGTTGACATTTTATCTAATAACATATATCGATATAATATATAGTAAGTTTGCATTGTTCTTTTCTGCAAAGAACGTACGTAATATTCACATACAAGAGCGCACGAAATATTCGACCGTGAAAATACACAGTCGTATAAAGCTGCTTAGCCGACTAAAAACCTATATAAAATGTTTTTATCTTACTTAATTTTTCTGTTTCACGAAGGGACGCGATTTTATACCGAAGAATCGGTAATATCGAAATTATGTGGGTGGAAATAAGAATGATATAAGACGTACCTGCTTGAACGAATGCCAATAGGAGACACGTAGCAAAGATGATGTGCTTCATTTTTGGGAGAGGCTTTTAGGCTTGTCTTTCAGATATAGCTGCAGTTGAAATGATGTGTTGTTACTCCTTCTGTGACCAAGGAACGATCCTAAATCTCTGAGACAACATCGGTATTTAGAGCCAAGTCTTAAAATTACATGTCAACTCTCACATGACTAAGATTATCCAATTGCGGGCGACTTCCTCTATAAGTTTCCACGTGGTCATATTCAGCTGTGGTCAGGTATGTAACTTACGATGAGGCAAGCGAGGCAGTTTCCTTGGTAAAATTTCAGATATATTTCTATTTTTAGTATATTTTAGTGATTAGACATTAAATATATTTTCTTTTCTATCTCATATCAAATATACCTTTCTCCTCTTTTTCTTTGCCAGGATGTGCAAAATTGTCATAACTTTAATGAAATAAATATGTCGCAAATGTCTCTCAAAACGCTGGAAATCGTATTTCCGAGGGTCTGAATTTCAACATTTTCGGAATGCCCCCACCCGAAACCCCCTAGTTGCTCTCGCCTTCGCCGGTCGTGTGCCTCGGTAACCATTCCAGTCTGGCTACGGCCCTGATGGTTGATGGCAAATGTGACTATTTCAGAAATGTAAGTGATGTCAGTGGAGCCTTAATAACATTTGCATACTTAGACAGTTGACGTTAACTGGGGTTTAGCAAACATTAAAATTTGTTTGCATATCTAAAATAGTCTCATTTGCCATCCAATATGGCGAAAAATGTTCATGTGACACATTAGTGCAAGTCGCCTATTAAGTTCCATGCCTGAAGCCTTTTAAGGTGCGTGCTTTCGCTAAGGAAGATGACGTATGCATATCTATTACGCTACACAAGGAAATGCTTCCACAGAGCTAAGCATTTATCTATCTATCTTTCTATATATTTTTTAAACGCTTTATTTAACGAGGATATAACAGATAAAGTTTCTCCTAATTTATAATATACTAATGTATGCAAATAAAAATATAATACTACGGTGACTAATTCTCCTGAACTATGTTATCTCCTGAACTATGTTATATGTACGATGAATAATATACAGCTGTTTTCAGAGACACCCCTAGGCCTCCCACAGACACACATATATAATTTATATATATAATAGACACACATATTGAATTTTGATTCAAGATACATTTCCGCGGAAAATTATATTAATATTCAAATGAACAAATGATTCAAATAAATTCAAATGAATTTAAATCATATTAAATGGAATGAACGTGTGAAGTTTATTTGAAATACAGCCATATGTGTTTTGAGGTGTTGGAACATTGATAACTAGACACTCACTAAAACGCAATGCAGCTTGCAGGATAATTATCCAGTGGTCAAGTGGGCGTGGCTTTGAGTAGTTGACAATGGAAATATACGTAAATCACGCATAAACCTTGTTTTGGGATGAAGCTCGTTTAACCATTATACCTAGTTCTCTTTTGTAATTATAATTCACTTATATATACTAATATATACTATATACTATATAATATACATATATACTATATACTATATACTATATATATAAACTAAGAATAAGCCTTATTACATAAGGATTGATTCTGTAACCAGGAAATAGTAGTAAAGTTTCTTATTCGAAAATTAATTCAATTCCTCGATTCAAAATTCCAATTCAAATCTAGCATATAAAAAAACTCAGGCGCATTCAATTATTGTTGTCGCCACTCGACTAGATCTGAGAACAAGTTTTGGTGCTTTGGTGCATAACATTTACAAACCTTCAATACGTATATATATAGGCAGTTTAGCTGGCAATATAAATAATATCGAGTTCTGACATCCTTTAAAAAGAATTGAAGCTAGCGCTCTTTAAGAGTATCTTCAGATCAATAACGGAACCGAGGCCTGATCATGATTCGAAAGTACAAGGTTTGATTCACTATTAGAAAAGCGGAGCAAAGCGATCAAAATTTGAATTTCAAAGTACATTCACCATGTGGTTCTTGGCTGGAGCGCTGGAACGCTGTTTCGGTTCTAAATTTGATTGCATACTGCTTAAGATATGTACGGCAGAAAAATCTTGGTCTAGCATATTTCGTCTTTATTCAAGGTAACCTATCTCTAAATTAGATGTTCTTTGTTTGCAATCTAGCATTTCATCGTTTTCATCAGAAGACGGCACGATAATAGGCTTTTTTTTCCTTCCGTATTGCACAGGTAGCCCACATTAGTTATTTTGCTAACATAAATATTTACTTGATGTCTGAAAATCGCCAGAAACTTCGGACATGCCTCGCGCGGAACGCCTGGCGTATCCCAAATTTCAATGTTGTTATGGCCGTAAAATTTACTAAGGAATGTATGTGGCTTGAAGTGTTTTAGGTAATTTTCTTCTTAAAAAAGTATGTTTTCAAAAATGTTAAGGCAGGGATTGATAAAATAAAACTATCCCAACACAAGATTTATTGCCAAACGTTTTAATTGGCTATTAAAATTCATGTATATATCCTTTTTTGCAAATTGGTAAATTGTGATTTACTAAATAAATCGTGGTGAATTGCGATAGTGATTTATCGATGCCAGAAATAAAAAGAGCAAGTCAAAGTTAGTAACCAGCGAAATTAAAAGTTTGGAATCCTATCTTAAAAACTGATGTATTGGTGAATTGTTTAAATGTTTATTTTTTTTATAGAGAATGCCGTGATGGCAAATTTCACTTGAAGGGCAGGTTTAGCCAATCATTTGTAGTAAGACACACAAACTCTTGTTAATTTTCTCTGATTTTAGAAATTTCAAAAATTCACCCGCAGAACTTCAATGTTCAAGACAAATGTCCAAAACGTTCTGTGGTAACTAACTAACTTGCTCTTTTCATTTCTGGCATTTATTAAGTGCTATCATCACGTTTTTGATTGACATTTGAGTGAGTGAATATGAAACTAAGCAATGATATATTGTGCTTTGAGTTACAGTTTTGGCGTGCTCAAACACAAGACAAATCAACCCCACGGGGGGATGGGAAGGTTACTTTGCTCGTCGACCGTTTGAATATTTGAACAGTAAAATACGCATCATTTTGGCCAATCATTTTGGTTGTACAGCACCTCGGCAGATTTTTAACATGAATTGAAAACCACTTTTTTGCAAGCATTTTCGAAGGGAAAACTTCAAGGGGAAGTCAAAAGAGTTTTCAATTAATGTAGCCCGACGATGTAAGCGTGTTTTGAACAAGTTTAATGGCCGTTTGAAGTGAAAAAGACGATGAATTCGTGTATATTTGTTTTCTCTGTGAAACCATTTGAGTGTGAAGGTTTCTCCCTTGTCAATGCATATATACAGAAGGACCATACTGAAATTTAATAGGAAAATGACGGTGCGCCAAAATAAGCGTTTTAAAGCGTTTTAAAGTGATTTATTTCCCATTTTCCTCGTTCACTTCCGATTATTTGCAGGCCATATCAGCCTCAAAATACAAACATTTAATAAACATCGATTTTTTTCGGCGATTTTATTCAATGTTTTTACTTTTATATAAAGTGGGCTCCCTGTGGTCTACAATAATCGTATGATGTACTCTCGGCCAATGATGAACAGGGCAGCAAATATTTTTGCGGCCCACCAAACTCGACATCCGCCCCACTGTTAGCGTGTGTTTTCAAGAGGGCGTTTTTATATTTGGCGGCCGCCATTGATGATAATCAGCGTTAAGCTAACTTTGGTATTGCACACAAAATTGCCCCGTTTTTCTAATTAAGAACTTGATATTAGTTGAACTGTCACGAAAATTGCAGTGGAAAGTAAAATAAAATACGGCTATAAATTATTCTAAAAAAAAATCTTAATATTTATTATCATCAATATACGCTCGAGCAATAAAACAGCCAATCAGAGCGCCCGTTAGCCTGCATTGCAGGCGTTTCTTGTGGGGGGCCGGGTTGTGAGGGGCCGGGTGGAGGCTGGGGAGGAGAGGAGAGAAGAGAAGGGAACGAAATACGCCTCCTAATTAGTTATGCATGATCAGTCACAATCTGTCACCATACCCTTCAGATGAAAGCCAATCAGTCGGGATATTAAAAAAACGGAAGTGAACTTTTACTTCCGATAAAAACAACTTTTTTACGTGAGCTGGTTGTCAACTTTTTCAAAAACATGTCCGCCGATGTCTGCGTACGGGATCCTCGAGAAAACTGTAGGCCTTGTCATTGCAATTTTAAAGTTAAATTTGGAAATGTTGCCTGTCCTGGAAAGAAAGGTTATTTGTCATCTGAAAACCTTTTTAAGCCATCGCAAAGAAAAGATTCCCTGGGAGTGATTTTGGCCGATATCTGCAAAGATGTTGGAATTCCTGTAGAGCGAGATAATTCAAAATATTCTGATAAAGCTTGCAATCCTTGCGCTAGGAAAATTAGAAACCTAGGCAATATTTATCATTTCGTTAAAGGTTCAATTGTACAAACACCGGTAAAAGGCCAGACATTGTACGGCAAGCGATGTCTTGAAACTCCCGATAAGAAAAGTCCATTATGGAAGAAGTCGAAAACGTCTCCTTCTTCGAGGTCGAAGAATTGTTTGAATTTTGTAGAAAAGGAAACAGGGCAACAAAGTGTATCTGACAACTTGTCCTCTTCACATCTTAACATCGACGATCTCCTAAAAAAAGGGCTACAAACTAAAGTTCTTCTACTACATGCGGATGGCAGTGTAAGCGACAGGATTCCGCGCGAGAGGACATATAACTAACACTCTTGACATTGTTTTACTCAGCTTGGTCGAGATATTCACTAGAAGTTGAAAGATCATGCTCTTTCCGTAACCAGTAGGTAACACTGCCAGCAGATCACCACCGAAAAATAGCTGTCTTATGGCATTCTTCTGCTCTGTCTTCAATTCAATTTTGAGTTCGTTTACCAATTCTTTCAAAGTGCTTTCGAAATATTTGTCACTCACATCGACGGCAGCCATTTTTAACAACAATTCGAACTTCTCAGTTCGCTGATTGACACGTGTCAATTGTAAGGAGCTAGATGAGCCGAGTCAATCAGAAAACCCGTTCGTCCACGACCGGCGTATTTCAAAATAACCGGGGCTGCGGGCAGGCGTTCCCTTCTCTTCTTCATGATTTTTGAGCGGTATGTTTTGGAGGGGCTTTGAAAATGTTTTCCAAAAGTAGAACATGGTATTTTACCATGGTTTGCAGGATATCTTATCGGGGGACCATGAAAAATTCACTTATAGAGCATCAGGGGAGGATTCCAAAAAATGTAAGGGTACGAATTTAAAATCATTATAGCCCCCCCCCTCCCCCCCCCCCCCTCCTTTAGGAGCATCCTATACATCTTGATGCTCTTACAATACGATAGAAATTATAAATCATGTGTAATAAATATCCTATATGTACCATAGGATATACTATGTAATGCTAAAAATATATAAACTTAAAATTACCAACTAGTGGATAAAATGTAAGTTAATAACTAAGGTTTGGGGAAAAGAAATGCCTTTATGGCAGTTTTAAACCAGTCATTTTTTAAACTCATTCGTAAGTTCTTTTTTTTTTAATTAATTTTAGGAAGTTAGTCACATTATTTGTTTTTAGCTTAAAGTGAATTTACTGAGAAACCATAGTTTCAATTAATTTTCAATAAAGTTCCCAAGATAATCTATGAACTTTGAAAACATTCCAGCCGAATAAAAATAAAGCCAACATAACCATGGAAATTCACAACTCCACATTATTTCCCTCCGAACATATCCTCAGTAGCAATTTAGTTGTATCCATTGACGAGTCGTTTTGTTTCTATTTGCTATAAAAACGTTTAATACTTTACCAATATATTGATATTCATACCTGTAGGGACGGAAGCCAAAATTAAGAAGACACAGGATAGCGATGTCGTACTTCATGGTTAGGGTGTGTTTCTTTTCTTTTCTCTTCTTTTTACCTCAAGGTTCGAATTATTTGTTTAGTGTTTGGGCTCCAACAGAAAAGTAATACATAAACTAGAATTTCTCGGTTTTAAAAGCTAATTCCTAAGACAGCTTTCAATCAATAACCATATAAGCGCATATGAGCATATACTCATTTACGTAACTTAGCGTTTGCCAATGGGATTGGATGGGATGTATGTGCGTTTTATTATATCTGAATTATTAATTAGATGTATGTTGACACATTGAGATACCGTTTACATATTTCGTTTACGTCATTATTATGAAGGAAATAAATTTCAAGAAATCATCCTCCACCCTCTCGCCCATTATATATATGAATCCCCCCCCCCCCCATTAGTATGAATATGTGTACGTATGAGTAATGTTTAGAGTGTTACCCTCTCTAAATAAAGTTCCTGCTTTACTTTACTTTATACTTTATTTTAAAGTCTTTCAGCAGTGCTTGCATAATAATTTGAATTTCCCCCAAAATTTAAATGCCCCGCCTTGCTAGTTTTTTTCGAGACCTCCCCTGATTTCCACCCTCACCCATACTAGGTGTAATTAATGAACGGTCCTAATTGTTGCTGCCTATTTGAAGTAGAAGGAACATAAAAATAAAAAACTTGAAAATATGAGCGTCGTTAGCATCTTTAACAATATTGTTAATAAAAACATTAACAAAGGTTTATCACGTGCCATTGATAATTGTATATGCCATTTTACACAACGTAACGCGTCATTGCTACGACTGTTGCAAAGATGGTCAAAAACGTCAGAGGCTTGACATAGGAACTTGCGTTACAGAGGTCACTGTCACAGCAGTCATCACTTTTGCAGGAAGATAAGTCATCGCACTGCTTTTTAAGACTACTGCATGAACCTTTTAAAAAGCAGCCTTTGTGCACCACTTCGTTACTGTATACCACCTTAAGACAAGTTGGGTTAGCTATAAAAGAGCTACAGACTGTCGCGTTGCTCTTGCAATTCCCACTTGATGTGGAGCATGTGTAGCACTTCAAAGATAAACCTAGGATTAATAGAAAATAGAAGTGAGCTGTTATTAATTACTTGGCGGGCTACCTGTGGTAGCGCCAAGTTATAAAAAGAGAACGTTTTTTACTTGGTTGGATACCTGTGTCCCACCAAGGTTTAAAATGGGCTCGCCGTCTTTTTTTTAAATCTGCGTCTCGAATCGGTCATTAGCATATTTGTTCTCCACAGTGCATTGCGTTCGAGATAATATCAACATTCTTTAAATGGTTTACTTATGACAACATGGCAGATCATCGACTATCAATTGACCTAACATATTAAGGTGTTTATTACGTTCTGAGATGATTATTCTGAGGTTTTCAATGAGAACAGAAAACATTTTTGGACTCGGACATATCACGAAGACGTTTCAACATTGATAGTACAAGTCCCAGAGATTAACTTTAATTGAGTTTTGGTGATTCTTGATGTCAGATCTAATGTTGCAAAAGCTTTAAAGATTCATTGTAATGAATATTTAGTTCTTATGTACAAAACGAGTGGTGAAAACAAAGTCAGCTGAGTCATCTGAACTTCAGGAGCACGGAGGTTTGTCACCGGAAGTGAGTCATTCGTATATTTTTAATACGCGTTCGGGGAATCTTTTTGAAACGCGGCATGAGAAAAAGCTCAAACTACGTAAAATCACTAATTTAAATATGCTCTTTAAGATCAGGAAAATCATTTTCCGTAAAAGGTAGTTTTCAAACTGAGTGTTACGTGACTGCTAGGTACTGTTTTTGATAACAACAATTCGGATTTGCTTGCTTCATCAAATATGCTTTTCTGTGATTTGACACGTATGTAACGCACTCCGTATGAGTGATAATTTACTGAATAGAGTAACCCTTGTTTTTATAAACAAATCAGTATGATGGGCTCCCTGTGTTAACAACTAAAACAAAGACTGCAGTCCATAAATTGGGGACTGAAGAGAAGAGACTGAGATGGAGGGGAAAGTTAGGGGTAGGGGTAGGTGAAGTGAGGGGGAGGGGTGGGTGAAGTGAGGGGGAGGGGTGGGTGAAGTGAGGGGGAGGGGTGGTAAAGTGAGGGGAGGGTGAAGTGAGGGAAGGGGTGTTGTTTGAAGTGAGGGGGGAGGTGGGGAAGTGAGGGGGAGGGGAGTTGGAGGGGCATATAATTAGCTGCCCACCAAGTGAAGGCTGTAAAGAGCCTCGTGCTGTTTCATATTTTGTACCGTCTTATCTAAGGTTCACTTTAGCACAGGCAACACACAGGCGATTTCCATCAAGCAAACAAAGCTTTATCTCAACCAATGCAACATCATTATTTTCTGATAATCGGCTTATCAAGTAACACTTTTTATGATTTCACACGGGATACATTACCCTGCGAGCAGAGCCTCCTTTTACCTTCAGGGTGAGAAAGGGAGGAAAGGAGACTTTGCCGAAGTCGTGCATTTCCTTTGTTTTGCCGCTATCCAAGAATCTGGATAATGAGATGCATAATTTCTGGTTTAAACCGGTTTTGATGCGCGAGTCTGTACTAAGAGATGTATTTGCTGACCGAAAAATGAGCCCGTGTTTTGAAGCAAAATGGCGGGGAAAATGTCGCATGATTGTTTTGAAAGAGCTTTAAAACACATTTCATCTGAAAGAATTCAACTAGATCCAATTCCTCAACAAAGATAATCTCTAGAAAGTTTCGTAAATGGTAAAGACACGTTTGTTTCGCTGCCTACAGGACATGGAAAGTCGCTTATGTTTCAATTAGTAGTCCCGTTGATCAAACATCTTGTGACGAAGAGTTGAATTTCGTCCGAAATGTTTTTAGTTCTGTATCAAGAACTAAAGACTTTTTAGAAACAGTTTCTATCTTTCGGCAACAAGGACTGCATACTCTGCAAGACTGCACGTTCAGATTAACTGAGCATTCGATCAGTCCCTGGAGTTGTTCGAGAAGACGTTCGCACGAAATTGACGCTAGAAAGGCAAGTTCCACAGCACAAACAAAAGGAATCCTTTTCCCTTGATCTGCTTGATGAATTGCTTCGCTTTGCACTCTTAACTGGAGTATTTGGGGACGTAAATTATTTTTGAAATATTTTTTTCGTCGGGGTTTTCACTGAGATCATGGCTCATGACATGTTTTGTTTTGCTCCCCGCGAAACCACCGAGGCGAGCGCGTTCGTACCGGAAACGGAAACCATTTATAAAACGAGTGAGCTTGGGAAGGAAGTAGTTTCTTAGCAACCGCCGCGCATGCTCAAATAAAATAATACACGACTTCGGCAGAGTCTTCTTTCCTCCCTCTCTCTCCCTGGAGGTAAAAGGAGGCTCTGCTCGCAGGGTAGGGATACATATTATATATTTGCTAAATGTGAGGGTTATAGGCCTGAAGCGACGGGTTATATATATTTTATGTGATATATATTAACCGAGGGCTCAGCCCGAGATGGCCTATGCCTATGTGTAATTTGAATAACTGAAGTGTAAACTTTATTTTGTCAGCAAACTGATAAGTCAATTTTATGTCAATTTTCAAACGAAAAAAATAAACAACTTTGGGAATGTTTCTTCTCGTTTGCCATGACAAAGCTTAGGTCAATCAAATAAATATGGTCCAAAATCTACTTTTAAATATTATAGAGTGGAAACACTAAGCCCATGAAATAGTACTTACTAATTAGTACTAAATACCAACCAGTTCAAGAATAGAAAACAATGGATTTTTCACAAATTAACAATACTATTTAGTTATTAAGTTGTTTCATTGGTTTATATCATGTCTGCACTCCATATTATTTGTTTCTTGAGCATGCGTAGTTCTTTGTAATTGAACCCACATGGGCTATTGCAAGGACCCATGATAAGTAATGTGGTGTTTCGGTGAAATATCATCTTGAGGGCAGGGTCAGTCTCGAAAGTACCACCCTGTGCGTACACTTGTTCTGGCCCGTTGCCATGCGCATAACCCTTGCTAGTTTAATATGCAGGGGGAATGTATATTAGTATGCAAGGGGAATATGCCATATTCCTCTTTCATACTATAGGTAAATTCATTGGTAGACAAGGGAATTCCACGTTTAATTTCAAGAGTAAAACCGATATCGCACGAATCGCGAAGCGATGAGTGCGATATCGGTTTTTCGAGTGAAATTCAACGTGGAATTCCCGAGTCGGCCAATGAATTTTCCTTGAATCGTATAGCGTTTTATGATGGAAATAAATTAAGCGAACAAGCTTTTCCGGCGCTAAAATCCTAACGGTTGTTTTTCAAAAGCTGAATTGGTTGGCAGCCTCGCTTTCAACTCGAAATTCCACAAAATATTGATCGCAGCTATACGATTCTAATATATATTCCCCCTGCATATTTAATTAGTTGTTTAGCCCCAAATCTTCACTGTATAATATCAAAGCCGCCCCCGGCTTTGAGACACGTGGGATCTGAGCTAGGGGTTATGCGATATATTCAACCGAGAAGAACAATGAAAACCGAGCTGATGTGAAAATAAATCACATAACCCCTCCAGGTAGATAAGTTGCTCAATTTTCACTTTGGGGGCTCGTGCTCGGTCATTGACCTATATGTAAAATTAATATCAAATATATACGTTAAATAACTGTGCATTAGGAACACTTTCCTCTGTCATTTGTCACGAGCTTGGGCGTCTGTATATAATTAAATGCTAAAATAATAATTTATTATTGACGGGAACATTGAGGAGTTTCCTTAAATTGATCGCATTTTTCACAACATGTAAAGCCCATTTTAGTTTGTAACGCTTTTAAAATAACATTATTTTTCATTTTCAGAGGTCCGCGTTGTTTTCATTTTCAACGCGTCATGGAAATACGCAAAGACGGAGTTTCAGACCATGCGAGTTATTTCAAGTAACATCATGGATAATTTCAAGTCTGATAGAATTCAATATGCTACAATAATACATAACCGCGATAAAACGATAATTAACGAGTTTACCGACTCTAAACGAGCCAAAGAGAAGATACCTGACAACATAGACGATCAATATCCCACACGTGAAAAAACAGGCAGCAACGATGCAAAAACGCCCAACGTATTTCTAACATATTTGAAGAAGGCAGAGGAACTCTTCAAAGAACATCGTGGCAATAAGGTAGGTTTGTGATTTTAAGGAGAATGATGAGTTGCACAGTACACAACGACAACCTGATTGGATAAAACAGACAACATTTACATATAGAAATTAACGCGCTTGCTTAACTTCTGTTTTCTTCTTTAGTGTATTTTGTGCCATTAGTCGAGTGCTTGGTCTGTAGAACCATGGTATAAAACAAAACAAAAAGATAGAACAATAGCTCTCT
>JAUUIK010152470.1:1758-12082 GCA_032270385.1 Urticina crassicornis | reverse complement strand
GTGTAACTGATTTAACAGTTGTTCAAAATTACACCAAGATGAAACTTTGTTTCATTTCACCTTAAAAAGCTAATTTAAATAACTTAATCTAAAATATATGTCATCTGGTCCCTTTTGAAAAATGGGCATGGCTAAGTAGAAGTTTAAAAAAGGTTGAATCAATATAATTGTTTAAAACGTATATGTATAGGTGTACAAGGTGTATATAGAATTAAACAAAAAACATATTTAATCTTCATGTATATTATGTTTACATCCAGTTACAATTATTATATACACATCTGTTAGAAAATATAAATATGGATATAAATAGACTTAAGAGTAGTTGTCAAATGTAAATATTAGCTTGTGGTCTGCATTGTCATATTTACTGAATTCTTTGTGTTTATCATTTACAATGATGCAATGGCAAATTGTTAACACACTGTAGCCTGAAAAGACAGCTGTCTCTCCTCACTGTCTCGAAGCAAGACTGCAAGGAGAGGCAGCTGTCTTTTGTGCCTAAGCTAAGCTAAGCAGGCTAAAATAGACACTACGGTAGTTATAAAAGAGTGAGGTGACAAAAGTAAAGGAAATGTTGCATAACTTATGATATGACATTATCTAATAAAGTTATTTTTAGCCTCAGTTTATTTTTACAGTACTATTTTTACTAACAGAAAAAGGCTATTGTTTCATGCAAAGGCAGGGCTGGTATATTATTGTCAGTTGATTATAAATTGCATGACGTCATCAGAGACCTGCTTTTTACCTTTTTTACCATTAGGCCCAGTTTAAATGAAGTTAGGATGGCGCTAGGGCTACGTTCTTTTTCCCTTGAGTAGCAAGAAACAAAAGAGTTAGCCCTAACCCTAGGGTCAAGGGCCTAAATCACGATCTTGATGAGAAATGGAAAAAAGTTTCATAATAGAAAAAATGTGTACAAGTTTCTAGTTTGAACAGTTTTTAACAAAAGACAATCCTATGTTTTAACAAAAAACAACACTTCAGTTCTTTTCACATGTGCATGGGCTTAACTGAAGTTCATGTTCAAAAATCAATGGTAACTGTGCAGGTTCTCGCTCTCTTCTCTACCTTTTCTTTCCCTCCCTCCCCCCTCCCCTCCCTCCCCCCTCCCCTCCCTCCCCCTCCCCTCCCCTCCCATCAATCCCCTGAAATAAGTTTTCCCTTTTGATAAGATATTGACACTGCTACATTCAGTTAAAATAATTAAATATTTAAAACCACTAAAATTATCAAATCTGATATTTTTCAAATTATTAATTGTCTACATTTCATTTTTTTAAACAGAAGATCGATTTAATTTATATGGGCACTCTCCAAAGCGTCTGAAACAAACACTGATCAAAATCTACAAATACTGATTCTCTTATATTCATCTCCGTGAAAAAATGCTTTAGTTCTATTTCTTTGATAGCTTTTTTGGTTATAAAAGAAGAAGTATATTTGGCGATAGAAGTTTGATATGTCGATGCATGAGTTTTTTGATAAAAGATAATGAATATTTGTTATTTTGTAAGGACAGCTGATGCAAAACTCTACCCCCGGCGAGTAAGTCAAGGACTAAAGATTTATATGCTCTCGCGATGTTTTTCACGTCAATGATATATATTGTTGGGGTCTTGAATTAAATTTAATGTGATGTTTTTGACTTTCAGATCAGAAAACAGAAACTGGGCTTATCTGCATACAAAATAGGGGGAGAAAAGTGGCTAAAACACCCACACTTCTCATTATCGTTGGTGTTGCCCACTTAATTCACTCGATCTCGGCAGGTGTGAAAATTTTAGATAAAGCTTCTAGTCATATCAATATAATACATTAGAAAAAAATCGATTTTTTTTGCAATTTAAGTTCACTGGCAAATAGGACTGAGAGAAGAAATAAATAATCTGCACTATATTAAATTCTCTCGTGTTAGTCAATTCTCTGTTGAGACGTGTAACTAAAGCTAATTGATGTTTTCCTCAACTTTTTGTACTAACAGCCACTGAACGGACGTCGCCAGTGAAAATTAATATCGGCGAGCCACAGTGTTCGATACTTAATATTTATACGGGAAAGGAACAACACCAATGACTTAAGCCTTCCTTATGAAACATTTGCAATATAAGCATACGAAAAATTCGACAAATTTAAGATATTTAGAGACAATCTTTGTGCCCTACAGCCCCAGCAAAATTCCATGACTGCCCTCGGGTCCCCAAGGAAATCAGTCAAAAAAATTATAGCTATCAAAAAAATTTTATGCTCAATAAACGTCATTACTGCAGACAGGCACGGAACTGAAGGATCTGGCGGAGTAAAAGTGATTAATATCTATGACTAAATGAAGAAAATAATCTTGTATTGGATCACTCCTCGTATCAGCAGCTGCTTTAAACAGTTCAAAGGTGCACGATTCTCAACTCGATAAGCAAGAAGGACCGAATAAACCGGGCACAAACAGCACAAACACAAGAAGAAGTATCAGTAACCTCCAAAGGTGTGTGAACCTTTGTAGGGGACTCTGTGTCCTTTTGTTCCAGTCTCTCACCGGTACGTTATGTACAAATCTTTAAATAAATAAATAAATAAATAAAGCCATATAAATATCTTGAAATGAAAAATTATTGGCTGCATGAGTGGAAAAAAAACACACAAATTGAATTAAAATTACCTAATGTTTAGATTCAATGAGTTTCCTTTTCTAGCCCTGCAAACCCATTGTTTTTTAATTGATGTGGGGGCTGTTATCCTTTCCTATCTTCTTTTTTCTATACATCTCTTTTAGTTTCTCTAACCTAATTTTCTTTCTTTCTTTCATTCGAATTGTACATTTTCTCGGCTTAAATTATATGCTCACAAAAATACAGCTATAATTATGTGTGGTACACGATCGCTGCTTACTCATTTGTCGATGTGTTATCGATCAATCTGGCACCTTCAATCAGTTGGTTCTGCAATGATAATGTCATTTTATGCAGTATTTTGGAATGCCGAAATTTGGCCGGTCAATCCGAATCAACTTGGGCTATGATTATTCCTTAAATTTCAAGCTTTCAGGTGTTTGTTTTTAAATATCCTTTCTCATAAACACCATTAGGTCACAGCAGGCTTAATTCTAATACAAGTACAGTAGTTTGGGAAAGAAACGTTGGGAGAGTACATGAGATCACGTCTTTTGAGCGCCAAAAACGCCGTAAAAAACTCCCGGGCAAGCGCGGTTTCAGGAATGTTTCAAGAAGGAGGAGCAGAAGTAAATGGACATTTTTTTAGTTTCGCCTGTTTATGAATATATAAATCCAAGCATGAACGAGACTCTCCCGGTGGAGGTGGGAGGGGGATGGAATATACAAAATGGGAAGCATGGGTGGCGCGGTGTGCTGTTAGCGCGTTGCCTCTCACCGCTGTGGTCCGGGTTCGATTCCCGAGCTCGGGACTTATGTGAGTTGTGTTTGTGGTTGGTTCTCTCCTATGCTTCGAGGGTTTTTCTCCGATTCCTCCATCCACAAAAATCAACTGGTGAGTAGTGTGTTGTGTTTAGAGAATATTCGAATGTAGTAAGTAGTGCGTGAGGAGTAAAAGCAGGCCCACATCAGCTGATAGCTGCCAGATAATCAGCCTGCTATAAAAATTATTATTATTTATTACAATTTTGAGATCCCAAATGAATATCCTGGTTGTAGGCATAATGGATACTTCATTATTATTAATGTATGATTAAGGAGAGTAGCTATGAAAAACTATTCAGCCTGCCTAAAATATAATCAATGCTATGAAAACTCACGTGTATGTTTCTTTTTAAATCATGTGACAATCGACCCCCTTCAAATCACATGACCATTGTCCTTTAGCATTATTTACTTTCTTTCATTTCTGATAAAATGAACTGATAGGGTAAAACTTTAAACAAAGAACCTTATATCCGATAGATTTTAAATGGATAACGCAACCTGAACAAAACTGAACTGCATGGTCTACTGGTATGGTATTGGTCAACTGCCAAGTTGATTTTGCTGATGCAAGGCATTCTGGGTGTTGTTTACGCAATGCATTGTGGTACTGATTGCTTGTATTCATGGCGTGTAATGGCTTTGTTTTCTTCATCGAGTCTCGAGTCCGACACAGGTTCAAGTGTAAAATACCGTTCTTTGCGGATAGATATTGAGAAAATTAGAACAAAATGGAATTCAAGTAGGAGATAAATCGGTGAGGAAAATGGTCTCGCAGTGTAGCCTGGCATACGACTTGTGGATTTGTGGAGATTACTCGAACGGCATATTAAACACCTATGTTTTATGAAAGACCCTAGAAACATCTGGGTTGAATGGAGGAATCTTTACATTGTTTTCTCAGATGGGTAAAAGACTAGAGGTAGTGGATATCTAGTAGGATCGTATGTATTTCTCAAGGAACATTCAATCTAGTCAACAACAGAGAAATGCGACTCCAGGAAAAAATCTATTGAAATCGGTAAATGATTGATAACAGGAAAAACCGGTTTTTAAAGTATTGAGCAATATTCTATTCATTTGCAAAGCATTCTTTCGTAAACCGGACGGGAGTAATCCTTTCATATTCTGATTGTATTTTCTTTTAAATGGGTCTGACGCACGGTATCTTTTGTGATGTTTATACATCTACAATAGATTGAAGGTAAAAGTGTCGTTGGCATACCCCGATCAGTGACGGATAGGAGATTTATTATGAACTTGATTCGTGTGGTGAATTTGCATAGCATCAAGTCAACAGTTTGTAATTTATAGAGCTCTACATCTCGACAGGATTTTGGAATCAATAAATGATCCATTTTTAAAGAAACTGAAAACCGTTTCGATGTGTTTTCTCACCTTTAAAAGGTTAAAACAAAACGCTCGTAAGGGTTTGTATTTTTGTCTTTCTCTTAGGTGATAAGCCAACATCTTTACACAATAACTATAGAAGTAAAGACTAGTGTAATCGTAGAGTTGATTTGGCTGCCAACAAGACAAGTCTTGGTGATCGCGCTGCCACGCTGCGTTATTTCCCGCGTGACGTCACCTGATGTATTATTGAATCACGTGATGTTTCACTTCTACGCATGCGCACTGGTGTAATATTTTCCCCTTCGAGTGTTAGCAAATGGAGAAAAGTAAAGGAACTTTGTGAGTGTTTATATCTCAGGTTAACCCTTCATCGGAATATCAACCCTTACACACTAACACTAAGGCATTGTAGAACGCGTTTTCACGTCTTTATTGGATATTGGGGGATTTTTATGTGGACATATCGAGGTTTGTTTGTGTGGTAGACGCAAATAGTTAGATGAGTGTTGGCCAGTTTGACCAAGCATCGTGCTATACTTTAAGGTAAGTAATCAGGTTGTTACCATTCTTCACAGACGTATGGTATTTCTTTTGATTCCTGGGCACATTCACATACTAAAGTCCGGTATTAAACCGCCGAATACAACCTTTTTCCAATGCTGTTAACATTTATTGTGTGTTCTTTGACTGAGACTGGCTTGCTATGGTCCACATGTGTTGTTGTACAGTTGAAGGGGAAAAAAGGGTTGTTTAACACTACAATTATTTTCAAGAAATCTTTAGTCTCATAACAAGAAAGGTTCAGACGTGTATTATCACATTTCTGACTCCCGATATTCACAAAAATCACAGAAAAATGTTTTGTGAAGACGACGTAGTAAACGTATTTGTTGGAGATGGCGATGAAAAGTAAAGCCATAGATTATAACCAACGTAGGTGGTTTATTTGCCTCTGTTATACCTCAGCTCCACCATACGAATGAATAAAAGTTATCGTACACCAAGTGCACTACATCCCCTGCGATTCTTGAGTAATTATTATAAGAAAATCTTTTCTAGAATTTGCCTTGACTATTTTGAGCAGGTCGACCGGAAAGACCTAAAACTCTACAGTATTATTATCGAATAACAGCCTACACCCTATTCTGAGAGTTTTCCTTTCGATTCCCTAACATTATTACCAGTTTTTGCTTTAAAAAATTGTTGATATAAATTGATTAATTGTACGTGTTTGTGAGAAAGGACGGTGCAAGTCACTGGATGGTTTTATTGAAAATTCATGATTAACGTTGGTCCTGTTTGATACGCCATTTTTTCGTGCTAACATTCCTTTCTTTGAATTTAAACGTATTTTTGTATTAGAATTACGATTCTCTATTCTTTTTAATATGTTTAGTATCGTTTTTCTCTTTACTTAGAAGCAGTAATATTCCATGTGCTGAGCAAACGCCATGTTGTTTTGACGTCTGCTTGTGTGCAACTGGTTCAAGAAATTCGATACTCGCTGCCATATTGATGGGAATTTTAATCATTTCCCCGCATTTAAACGTGAACCAAAATTTCGTTTTCTTTTTTTAATATCTATATCTTCTTGGAATGTAGAGAATAATAATTTCAGTATTTATTTTTCGTCCTAAACATTGTAGTTTGTTTTTCAAGCGAAGGGTTCACTGTCGTGTCAAATATTTCTTGGGGCGGGACAAGTTTTCAATTTCATACGAAACCTTCCCAAAAATTAGTAGAATATGCTATCCCTTCTTTATTCTTAAGGTTCAATAAGAATGTATTTGTATTTATTAGCTATAACATGGTGACGCGATTCATGGTAGCGATTACCTCGCAAGCCTTGCTTGTTCAAATAACTAATTCATCAGTTGTGTTGCTCGTTCAACTCGTGTTTTTTCTTGTTTTTCTGTTTCAAAGACATTGTATTTTCTTCCTTAGAGACCTTAAATGTCTTATGAATGAGTTAGTAAGAGTGTGTCCGTGTTTTTTGTCGGCGAAGGTCGCTGTCCGCCTTTCATTCACCACTAGGGAGCGAGGAAAGTCTACTCGGCCATCTGCTACACTTGAAGATGGCTTGGCTGCGTTCTCGAAGATTTCGAATACTTATCATTTATGTATGACCCTAAACGCTTCATTTCTTTCTAAACTTAAATTGATTCCATGTCAAAAACATGTACCTTGTTTGTTAATAAAACCTAGAGATTTTTATTAGGGAATGATGAATTTAATGGTTGACCGAGTTCATCTTCTTCGATCCTCGTGGCATACGCCATAAATGCTTTTGTGTAACGCGAATACAACCGAATACATGTGCTTATTTAAGAGAAAGACAAAATCTCTCAAACTTTTTTCATCATGTTCGATATCGGAAAAAAATGTCAGTTGTGCACGACTATAGTTTATTTCAATTATGGACCATATCTATTAAAAATGGAACCTATCTTGCTTCCCTCATTGTGTTGATTTCGTATTTGCTCGAATGTTATTTACAATTGAGTCGCTAGCCACATGTTGTGGTCGAATTTTTCGTTTCTCAGCAGTCGTGAGATGCCTGATATATTGCGAAATGTGTTTTTTTAGTTGAAGGTTCCATATTGTTCAATTAAGGTTCGCTTCGTGTAATACTTGACTTTCATCTAGCACCTATTTAATTTTCGATATATTCATGCTCGTCGCCATCCTAAATTTATTAATGACGGCTGTTGTTTTTGAGGTTGTGTGTTTTAATTAAAAGCATTGTGAGTTTGTTGTGTTGTGGGCGACTGTGAAGGATGTCTTAAGGTTAATGATTCCATCCATCGTTGTTAGAAGGCCTTTCCGATTCCACTTTTATAATGGCCTTGCATGATGTACGTCAACAAATGTATATAACAGCCAAAGAAAAGTCTCAAGGGTGTTCCCTTCACTCTTGCACCGAATGAATATTATATTTATTTTGTGCCAAGAAGAAAATGAAAAAACAGTGTAAACGCCAAAGTACTTGTCAGTACAGCTAGAGAATCTCAACAACAACAAAAAAATATATTTCATTTGATCGTTATTAAGAATTGGGGTCGGTCACCTCATTCCCTCAGAATACTCAACAACGAAAACGATAATAATTCACTTGTTTTTTTGAGATACTCCAAGATTGATTCCAAATTTTACTTATTTTTCATGAACTTGTTATCTCTGTTTCCTTGTATTATTTGTCAATGCGAGCATAGGCTAGCATATTATTTGCACCCTTAGGAACTCTGCCTTTATCCTCAGGGACAAGAGAGCTTTCAGAAATAAACAAATAGATGATCCTGTCTTTTTCCCTTATCTTATCCTATTATGAATTCATTACATTCATACATTGATTGTACAAGTTTTTTGGGAAGATATCCTAGGTTTTTCACAACAAAATGTGATGAGGTTTGATGTTGAATATTCTTAAGCTAAAATGGTCATGCTTAGCACCTGGATTAGCCAACATGAATTAAAAAATTGCTGCCTCACCTTTCATCATTACTTGGCAGTTAAACTGAAATGTCTTAATTTTGTCAGTATTCACTTTTTAGCATTCATGCTTCCATAGAAACGAGTGAAAATTAAAAGTGATTTGAACAATGATAAATCATTCTTCTTAATTATTGCTGCTATGAATATTTATTTTTGAAATAGATTAACTTTTTTCCTTGGGCTCTTGTTATAGGTTTATGCAAAAGCAAATATATGGTTTTCCTATAAGGAGTTGTTTTTCTCACATGGTTTGAAAAACAATTTTGCAATAAATCTTGTTTTAAAAATGTCTTTCCTCACCATCCTATCATCTTTTTTCAGGTTAGTAGTTCCTTTCTGGTGGCAAACATGCTGAGAAAGATGTTTCGTGGACTGGGGCTAACTGGATGGTTTTGTAGATCATTTTAAGGAGTGGGTGCTTCAACAAATGTTGGCCCCATGACAGCAGGAACTGAGTAAGTATTCCATCTTCATGCATGACAAACATCTTGGGAGTTTGGGAACCAGAAGAGTATATTTAAACTCTATCAATTATGAATGCCTTGTGGTTGCATAGAGATTCGATGTCTAGAACCTTTGGTTAGAGAAGTAATAAATCCGTGTAAAGAAGCTTCAGTAGTGTGATATTGTGGTAATTTGATGGAATAAAATAGTATTTCATTTCCCCTTCTGTTCTTTGCACCATAGTAATAATAGTAATCTATTTATATTATGTATCTTTATTTTACCTTGTGCAAAAAGCTTTTTTTATTATTGATTTTTAGCTTCGCTAATAGTTTACTTAAAAAACCCTTAGTTTTTAAGCTTTTTGTTTCCTGAAGATAAAACACACAGGATATAAATGTATTTTTTTAATAAGCCCAGAAGCAATAATGAATTCCCTCTCTATCATACTTGATCATTTTGACCAAAAACAATAACAAGAGTTAAAATGTTGGTGTCATTTCTGTTGCTTTCATAAACCACAAATCTCCTTGTGACCTTCCTTTTTACACTTTTGTTAATCTTCCACACTAAGACCTAGATACAAGAAAAAATATATAATATTCATTACATATCCAATTTATTTACTATAACATATAGTCTCAAACATTCAAAGTACTAATACAGTATTTCTGTTTAAAATCCTTCAGATTTACTTTGTGCAGAAAATAGTGTTTATCTTAATCTTTCATGTTCTTTAGATGTTGGGATGTGTTTTCACTTAACTTGTTAATGGGAAATGTTCAATGATAATAACCCAGACTAATATATTTGGAATCTTTCTATTTGATGTCTGTCTTTGAGGTTATTACAGACAGTCAAGCATTTGCTGTATGTAATTTCACACGGCACAGTTCAATAGGTGGACAGTTTAAAGTCAATACCGTTAATTAATACTTGAGCAAAAAAAAAACCAACTAATTTTACATTTTTCTAATATTGTCAAAGAACATAATAAGTATGCCAGTTTATTACCCAAATGGATGATGGTTGATTTCTTCACCAAATCATTCATCCAAAATAATACTGCTATCCATGTTTTATTGTTATTGAAGATTGGAATGTATAAATCTTAGTTTCAGTTCTTATTTCTCTATGGGGTCCCTCAAGGTAAACAAAACAAAGGTTATATTACAAAAGACTGACTCTGGGGCATTTGAGAAGCAGTCTCTAACATTCATGGCATTTCTTAAACAGTATATGGTTTCAGATATAAATAGACCAAACCATATACACATTCATGACGCAGCATTTATTAGCCAATGAATGTGAAGACATGTACATATGCTTTACTAAACCATGTTATAGTTCACAGATACATATATTAAAAACAACACATTGATAAGTTTAAAATCTTTACCTGCAGGGAGAACTTTATTAGATCAAAATATTTTTGATAAGAAGTTCCTCTAAAAAAGACTATGCATATTGTTGTATGGTAAAATAAGTTAACCTCAAAAAGGATATTTGAATGTTTCCTAGGTTTTGTTACTACTGATATTAATTCTATAACAGTACCTTTAATCCCCAAATAATATTTAGCTTGTTTAATATAGTTCATT